>KK113430.1:176306-190888 GCA_000611955.2 Stegodyphus mimosarum
GTTTTTTTCTTTTTTTTTTTTTTTTTTTTTTAAACCAAGAGCGATTTTTAGCCGATTTCGACTTGGCCACTACCAAGGCCAGAAATGGTGGCCACTTTATTATGGAGGCACCTAACAGGTGGGCCACTTTTGCCTCCTATGAAGGGACGGACAGTTACAAGCATGCTTTCTCCGGGATTCGAACCCGGGCCCTTTGGTATCGCAGCCGGCTTCCCTAACCACTGTACCGTCTAGGCGGCAGCTGTAACATCAATAAAATGTTAACACAGAATGTAAACAACTATTGCAGAAATTGTTCCTGAACAAGGTCGTATTATTCAAAATATGTAAGACGATTTTAAATTTGTGCTTTAGCATTTATTTGGCAGTGATTAAAGATTTAAAAATAATTTTTTTCATACTGTGCTCATCAAAGAATCCAGGACACTGACAGCAAAGGCAGTGCCACAGGCGAAAGGCTGGGTCAAATAGAGCTCAGTATCAGGATCATCATCATCGTCTTGATCTAAGAACTGTACGTTTGTGTCATTCACTGTAACGGTAAAACAAAAGCATTAGAGTTATGACGCCAAAAACAGTGAAATGGTTGCATCATATGAAACTAAAAATCAAATCAAATCAAATCTTCTTATAGACATAAAAACATGTTGTTTGGCACAAAAATACATTGTCTGGATCATAACTGAATGATCAATAAGAAGAGTTTACTGAAAAATAAAACTGAGAACAGTTAACATTTCATGGACTTTTGTCATGAATTTGTTTTAAGTAAAAAAAATCTACTGTTCTTAAGGTAAAATCGAAATTTAACCCTTTTAGTACCGAACGACGATATATCGTCGTTCGGTGCACTTGCCAAAAATACCAACGACGATATATCGTTGCGCCTTTGTTGGGGCCTTATTGTACTCATCACAAGAGGTCTGTGTTTCAAAATAACTTTATAAAATGTTAAAATGGTTCATATTCGATGCAACACAAGTGAAAAAATGGTTATTATATTTAACTTTTTGTTATATTTTATGCTGATTAGTGCCGCGGGTCTGTATATGTTAGAACGATAAGATAGAAACGGGACCCACTGTAGTTTCTCTGGACCGTAATCGCAATCTTTATGATGTTGATGATATTCAAGTGGCATGCGTGCATCGACTGCGTCCCGTTTCTATCTTATCGCTCTAACATATACAGATCTTATACAGACCCGCGGCACTAATCAGCATAAAATATAACAAAAAGTTAAATATAATAACCATTTTTTCACTTGTGTTGCATCGAATATGAACCATTTTAACATTTTATAAAGTTATTTTGAAACACAGACCTCTTGTGATGAGTACAATAAGGCCCCGACAAAGGCGCAACGATATATCGTCGTTGGTATTTTTGGCATGTGCATCGAACGACGATAGATCGTCGTTCGGTGCACTTGCCAGATCGTCGTTCGGTGCACTTGCCAAAAAGACCAACTAAAAGGGTTAAAACCAAACCGTGTTAACCTAAATTCGTGATATATGGCGTTCGAAACATATTTTGTTACCTGCAATAGCATTGTAAATGTTTCTAAAAATCATGACTTATAAAAAAAGGTTTTTCTTCCACCTTCTTCGCATGCGGTCGTGGTGTAGTGTTCAGTACACTCGACGCGTAACCGAGAGGTTCGTGGTTTGATTCCCGGCGAAGGCGTAGCTCATTTTTCACCTCTCCGGCTTCTAAAAAACCTTATGTCTCTACAGTGGCGGCCGAACTAAAAATGGTGGTGGATGATGATTCTCCACTACCGGGATTTGGCGACTGTGTCCCCTGAGCCCCAGTCGCAGTGGAGTATATAACGTATTTCTTCCACCTTCTTCGCATGCCTTCGTGGTGTAGTGGTCAGCACGCTCGACGCGTAACCGAAAGATCTGTGGTTTGATTGCCGGCGAGGGCGTTGCGCATTTTTCATCACTCCTGCTTCCGAAGTAACCTAATGTCTCTACAGACTTAGGTATGAACTAGATGTACTCTGACGTCAGTTAGAGACAGCAATTAAAAATAAAGCTTAAAAATTGTTACGAAACGTGTACATTTCTTTTAAATTTAAGTAAGCAATTACAATTTGAATCGGAAAAACAAATTTAAGATCTTATGGAATGTTGAATTCAATTTTTCATCAGTTCTGCAAATAATTTATAAATTTTTTCGTAATGCTATAAATGCTCATAACTGTTAGTTAAATATATAACTAAATAAACGTATTTAGAATTATTTTAGTTTAATTGATCATTAAAATAAATTAAGATTTAAATTACTAAAAACTTCGTTTATTGGTTTTACATTACTTACTTCATAAAGCAGTTACAGTTTAAAAGATCTGAAATTAAAGACAAATTTCACATCAAGTGCAAAATTCTGAGAACTGATTACTCACAAAGCCATATGGAAAACAAATTAAAGGTATTATGTTTCGTGCAGTAGGCACACTTTCAAATACGCATACCACAGTGAATACCACACTTTCAAATACACATACTTTCAACTTCACATACCACACTTTCGAATACACATACCACAGTTTCAAATACATATACATTTTCAGAGGAATTTTTCCAAAAACAAATTGGAAAAATTCCTTTGAAAATCAATTTCGAATACATATACATCTCTGAAAATCAATTTCGAATACACATACCACACTTTCAAATACACATACCACACTTTCAAATACACACAGTTTCAAATACACATACATTTTCAGAGGAATTTTTCCAAAAACAAATTGGAAAAATTCCTCTGAAAATCAATTTCGAATACACATACCACACTTTCAAATACACATACATTTTCAGAGGAATTTTTCCAAAAACAAATTGGAAAAATTCCTCTGAAAATCAAAATGTGAACTATCGTTTTTTTGGCAAGGAAGAAACTGTTTCAATACCTTACCTAGTTCTGTGATCAGTGGAACATTAGTTCCATATACGGATCCTCTTCTTTGCATCACAATGGGACTACCGAGGGGGGATAAAGCATCTGGGCCTCCTGGATCTGTAGGGAGGAAGAAATCATTATTTGCAGTATCAGGAATCAGAACCCATTTATAGTTGAACGAAAGAAAAATTTGAGTAATTACTATGAATAATTGATTTTTATTGGCAGTAGAAGACAAGAGAATGCTTGATTTATGTATTTAAATACATGAAATTTAAAAATGACTTATTTTAATTTGGGTACTTCTCCTCTCTATTTTAAAAATGGTAACAACTTTTTCTAAATTGAGCCACCGAAAAACTAACTTGCATTTCCATTGCGTAGAGCGCTTGGCCAGTCACCAAACAAAATTCAAACATAGGATTCCAGTCTTGTACGTAGGCATTGCTGAAAAGCGCACTCACGTGTTCTACTCCCTTTTGCCTGGCTAGTTCATGTCTCGTCGCTTCGGTGTATATTGTAGTGCTTAAAAATGTGATAATCGTACGTGGGATTGTTGGGTGCCATAGTGATGTGAAAGGGAGAAAATTTGTCTTACGAAATTATTAATCAAGAAATAAAAATCTTCACAGATCTTATTATCTAAAAGTACTTATTTTGTTCCTGGCGACTGTTGACTTAGCGGAAAAGAGTTATCATTCATCTTCATGACAGCCCCACGGAAAATGGGTCAAGTCTGGTTTCTATGGCAACAGACAACTGCAGACTAACTGGCGAGAGCTTTTTTCATGATAGGCAGACTATATGCTTTCCAATTATCTTGTTTCTACACCGAGTGAGTGATATTCCTCCTCACACAGAGTATTGTCTGTCTACGAGAAAAATAGCTCCTGCCACAGTGTCTGGCGTGTGGCGGTCGCTATAACAACAGGGCAAGTATATTTCAAATAGGGGAGAACCAAGGCTTTCCAGTTCATCTTTAAATGCGCCAGGATGGCAAACTGAAAACTAAATCTTCCAGACACCCCTACGGAAAATGGGTCAAGGCTCGTTTCTACGGCAACAGATAGCCTGCAGACTAACTGGCGAGAGCTTTTCTTATGATAGACAGACTGTACAATATTTTGGCCTCTATGTTAACGCAAAACCATTTGAAAATACGATGAAACAAGGAGCTGCTTTTAAAAACATAAAATTCCATTTCCTTTTGGTTGAAAAATCACGCGTTATCATTGTCTAAGAGCTGTTTCTATTCTGCTCAAGAATTACCGCTATACTGTACTGTTAGAAGTTATAGTATCTGGTTGACAAACTCACTGACAGCTGCTTGCCGTGCGGATCTTTCCAATGCTTTCATGACTGTTATCATGACCTCAGCTATTCTCAGAAGTCTCCCGAGCTAGCCTTGTTTTGCCCTCTCCATTGCATAGCCTACAACTTGCACTGTAAGCTGCAACGTTTCTTTCTTACTGAGCTTTACAGCTAAAAGACAGGTCTTCAATACCGTACCTGAGAGGAATGTGGTACTGGGACTTTTCCATGTCTGACAATTCTGAAATTTTCCTAAACGTTTGCAGAAATTTTTTATTGAGGATAGTGCTAGTTTTCGCAATGACTGACTTTTCATTTTATACAAAATAAACAATAATGTTAATCTCCTGAACGTCCAGAACCATCCGAGTAACCCACGACGAAGCCAGAAGTTTCGTAAACAATAACATATCGAGTTTGTTCTATGGCAAGCACGTAGATGGCGATAAAATCACATTTTCTATTTGTAGATTATTCGTGAATTCAGTCTGCAGTCCGGAAACTTTATACACGCAATAAATATGTAATTTTACAATGAGAAATAAATGTCCTTCCATATTATATCCTTTTCAAATTGTTGCCGCCAAAAGTTATCGCCCTGTATTATATTTAAAAAATTAAATAATGGAGAATCTGCATAAATGTATGTATATTTCTCCATATGTGATAAAACAATGGTACCTAGAGCCATCTAATTTTGAATAAGTACGTTTCCACTCGAACATGCGCATCTGGAAGTGCAAATGTAGAATTTGGAATTTGTTTTATTATGGATTTCATATTTTGTAAAACTTTAACGAATTTTTGATGAACAAAGTCAAACGGTTTAAAAGCGAGCAATGGCAACAATCTACGGGGAAAAGAAAAAAAAAACTTTTTATCTTCAACGTGCGGAACTGTGTATCGGAAATTCTAAAAATATGCTCATTTTAAAATTATTTTGTGATATTGCTTTTGAACTGAATTTTATGGTTGAAGTGCGAAGAACATGATATTTAATAAATAAAGGTAACACACAAAACGTTAGAAACCTTTCAGATTTTTTTTCAATTGATGTTTAAATGTTTTCCTTTCAAAATCGCTTAAGACATAGAAATAACTACGTACTATGAGTAAGCACTCCTATCGTGTCATCGAATGTCATGGCCTTTATATTCAGTGAAGCCAAGATGGCTTCCTTGTCCGCAAGAGTCGGATCATCGCTGCTTGGAATTTTCGCAGACAGTATGACACACATATCGCAGAGATTGATGTTCACTGCTCTCAAATCAGCGCGACTCAGAGGCGACCCCTGCAAACAGAAAGTAGAATTTAATTTAAAAGACTCAAATCTTGACACATTGCGATCAGTGAGTATTTTTATAACTGCCATCACTTAAACACAAATGGTAATTCCGTTGCAGAAAAAAATGTTTCTTACGGATATTACCACAATTTTTATGAATATTATTCAAACATACAGAGGATGTTCGCACATTTTGTAAACGATTTTGGTAAGCGGTAATAAAAAATCGTTTGCTGCAAAAGAAGTAATTGCAATTGTACTACGTTTTTAAAAGTCAAAATTATCGTCTGTGGCTCAAAAGTTTTGTTTTTATTCAAAATGGCTAATTTAACAAAGCAGTGGTTCGAAGGCTACATTGACGCTCTTTCCGAAGAGAAATATGCGTACTCCGTTATCCAAAAACGATGTGAGAGTCATGGTTTTGTGATATCGAAAGCGTCGATAGGTAATATCATCGACAAAAAAGGAAAAAACGTAAAATTGGAGCCTGAAGTGGGACAAAAATTCCAAACCAGTATCCGAGGAAAACACGGACATCTTCGACTATTGCAAAGGTACGTTGTTTAATGTTTATGAGAAAGGTTTTCATCCATTTTTATTAAAAAAGATTATACCATAAAAAAGTTACAGAAATTCTTTCTCCTTTCTATCAGGAATTTAAAATTTGAAAAAAACAAATTAAATTTTAGATTGATCCTGCTTGTACAAAGCGTTTATGATTTTCGAAAGAAACTGACACATAATTTTTCATCTTAAATTTGAATTCGCTGAATACTTTTGTTCCTCGGAAAGAAAGCTTTTCTCTCTCGATTTGCATAGTTTTTCGGTAAAATCAATGTCTTTGCTTAATCTTTTATTCAAACTAATGTGCTTTTCTTCCATATACGTAGGCTGTTCAATAAGACTAATTTTACTGCCGCGAAACCACTCATCGGAATGTTAATTTCTGTGGCATAAAAAAAGTTTGTTGTCTGTATTAACAAAAGCTACCGATAGATGGCGTGTACAGGCTCATGTTCCTGAGTATCACGTGATTGAAGTGCATTTGCGGGCGCGGCCAGTTGTAATGGCAAGATACCGTGCTTCTAGGTGACCATCCAAGGACTGTGCCATGTCTACCAAAAGCAATTTACTGTATATAGTGTATATATTCTATTTTTATGTACTTAGTACCCTTATGTTTACAACCTACTACTCCAGAAAATTAAGTACTTTCATTTCTGGATCATATTGATTGTTATAATCATGCATTTTCCTATGCCAATTTGTCAAAGCCAATGAAGTGACTGTATTAGCACCACGTGACGTGACGCTAATTTGGACTTTGATTTTCTCAGGAATTATTATATACTTTTATACTGAAATTTCTTGCTGTATATGCATTATAGGACTCTCACCTACAGCAGAAAATTTTGTTTTCCTTTTTATTATATCTATCTATTTTTAAAATTGTAATTTTTCATGACTCTTGTCCACAGCCAATGACAAGGATCCACCGGCATCACGTGACGAGGCCACCCAAATGGACTTGGCTAAATGTAATTTGTTTTTATAATGTTGATTGTATGTAAATCCTCACTTTATTTTTAATTATTCTGACTACTGAATTGTACTTCACACCATCACACGATGACAATTCTTCAGTGGCAATGAGCCACCTCCTTTTTTTACTGTTCACATCTTGTCTCTATGATACCTTCCTAGATCTTTTCTTCCAGGATGCCTTATGTAAAGACAACTGGCAAAAAGCCCGTAATATCACGCGGGCTAAGAAGCCCAGTATAAGGTAAACGGAACGGAACGGCGGCCAGTTGTCGGAATGGAAGAGTCGATGGAACAACGTTATGTGATTAAATTCTGTGTTCGTCTGCAAAAATCAGCATCGGAGACCTTTGACATGATACGTGAAGCTTTCGACGATGAAGCATTAGGGAGGGCAAGTGTTTTTCGCTGGCATAAAGCTTTTAAGGAAAGCAAGCAAAATGTGGAAGATATTGAACGTGAGGGACTAAGTCCGTCACAGAGACGATGATTAACACAGCTGCGGTTATCATCAAGGAGGACCGCAGAATTACAGTACGTCAGCTGCATGCTCTCTTGAATATTTCTGTAGGAAGTGCTCACTCAGTCGTGGCAGAACATTTGCAACTGAAACGTGTTTGTGCGCGATGGATTCCGAAATTGTTGACACCTGAACAAATGCAGCATAGAGTGGATGTGTGCACAGAATGGAAAGAAAGACTGGAGCAAGAAGACGAACAATTTCTTAAAACGCATCATCACAGCAGACGAAGCTTGGTTGTATCACTATAATCCAAACATGAAACAACAAAGTAGTGAATGGCGCGAAGCATCCGTCTTCGCGTACTCTCAAGAAAGCAAAAACTATGAAATCGGATGGTAGAGTTACGACCATAATTTTTTTTTATTATGAAGGGCTTGTGTATCAACACGCTGTCGAACCCGGTAATACCTTAAACAGCTCGTACTACGCGAATTTCCTACGAACAATGGTACAGCACGTTCAAAGGAATTCCGTCCATTGCTCCGAAATCTGTTCTTATTGCATCATGACAATGTCCGACCACATATTACTCGTTGTGTACAGGATGTTTTGCAGCAGAACAACGTAGAGATTTTACCGCACCCTCTATACAGTCCTGATCTCGCTCCGTGCGGTTTCTGGCTGTTTCCTGAACTTAAAAAACCATTACGAGGCAAACATTTTGCAAGCAACAAAGAATGTGTAAAGACTGCGGAGGCAGTTTTGAAAATCTCTGAAAAAACGGGCTTTTACATGTTTTTCAGAAGTGGACAGAACGTTGGGATAAATGCATAGCGTGCCGCGGTAGTTATTTTTGAAAAAGACCATGCAAATGATGACGATTAATGGTATGCTGTATTTTTTATAATTTTAGTCTTATTGAACAGCCATCGTACAATCAGAAA
The DNA here is from genome assembly GCA_000611955.2 of Stegodyphus mimosarum. Classification (NCBI taxonomy): domain Eukaryota; kingdom Metazoa; phylum Arthropoda; class Arachnida; order Araneae; family Eresidae; genus Stegodyphus; species Stegodyphus mimosarum. Next base: position 184,762 of record KK113430.1, read on the forward strand.
TTTACGAGTTCGATTATATAATCAAGTACTGTTACAAAAATTATATTAAAATATGTCAGAATAACTTACATTCAGTACAGAGATTTTGGGTAGATTCTGTAGCATCTTCCACTCACGTCGAAGATAGTCTACATTTCCAACGATAACAACGTGTTTGAGTTCGTGGTAATGGAAATTACTGGCACGAAGTGGCATCACGAGATTTCTCAAACCGATCAATGGAGAATCAGGATCAGCGAAGAGGCACACTACGACATGACCATTCAGTACAGTCATGGCTGCTTGATTTCGATCCTGAAACACGAACATCTTTTTTCAAGTTCTCTACAACATGGCAAATCTAAATGAACGTATCATACATATAATATAAAGCAAGACTTTCAGATGATGATGAATGCTATAAATTCAGTTCCGAATGTGTGTTATATGCTTTATAAGCGCTTCAATAAACGAGTGCATAATTTGGCGCTTTGTGAACTAAATACACATTTCTCAGTGCGTCAGATTTGACACTATACAATAATAATAGACAAAGAAATTATAACCTGAAAGCGCCCTATACATGTCAATAACAAGTTCACAAGTTTTTAGTTAAGTATGCCATTAGTAAGAAAAACTTGGGAATCACTGCTGTACTCAAATGCGCTACAGTCATGACATGACGCAGCGCTCACATTCTCATTGTGAGAATTAATCATTAAAATGATGCTCAATGTGGGTTTTTCTTATTTAAATCAGTGTTCAAACTTTGAACCACAAACATTAACAAGCGAATAAATCGGCAGTCGCAAGTCCAGATATGCAGAGAGTTTAATTTAACGCCCAGCATCGTGTGTAATCTATGGAAACAGTTCCAGGATACTGGATCAATCGAGAGAAAGCCTGGACAAAGTCGTTCAAGAGACACGACGGCCAGAGAAGATCGCTATTTGTGCATTTTAGCAAGGCGTAGCAGAGAGGCTACACCTTCTCAGCTCTCTCGGAACCTGTATACAGCCACAGGAACCCGTGTAACAAGGGTGACTGTTTCCAACAGACTGCATGAGAGAGGGGTGTTTGCCAGAAGACCGGCATAAATTGAATATTTCCCTTAAATATATACTTAATGAATATTGCCCATTTTTGAATGAGTGATATCTATTGTACCTTTGTATAAAACTAGTATGCCAGTCGTTCCCCTTTGATTTTTCTGTACCTAACCTGTCTGTTGTATTTTTCTGTTCCAAATAATGACAGGATTGGACTAAGAAGTAAATACACTCTGTAACAAAAAAAATCGACGAACCAAGAAGGAATCATCCGACTGCTTTGAAATTTCGTATGCATAAATATTTCAACAAAACGCAAATGACTAAAACTTAGTGTCCAATGAATGAATAGTGCGATCTCCAGCGCATCGGAACTGCGCATCCAGCAGATGTATAAAAGGAACTTTCCTTGAACTGCCGTTAAAAATTTCTGTTATTCCTAAATCTGTCGATTTAGGATACGTTTCAACGAATGGAAAAATGCCTCGCCGCACGATTGCAGCTCATTACGAGCAATTGTCAGAGTTTCAAAGAGGGCGTATCATTGGATTGAAGGAGGCAGGTTGGGCAAATCGGAGAATCGCTCATCATATGAATCGAAGCGATGCGGCGATTAGACGTTCTGGCAAGAATGGGTGGACAATGGCAGATTTCAGCGTCATGATGGTAGTGGTCGACCTAGAGCCACAACAGATCGGAAGTACAGAATGATTGTTAGATGAGCTGTCACAGCGCCTGATTCATCGCTATCGACCATCAGACCTGCGACCTGTTTTGCTACCTTCCTTTTCAGCACCCTAGCCTTGTTTTTCAGCAAGATAATATCAGATCGCATAAGGCACGTGTTGCTATGAACTGTCTTACAGCTTCTCAAACACTTCCATGGCCAGTCAGATGCTTTTCCCATCGATCATGTCTGGGATATGATGGAAAGGCAACTGCATCTACCAGAGAACGTTGATGACCCAGCTCGACAGTTGGGAGCAAATGTGGTAAGAAATACCGTAGGAGACCAACCGGGAGCTTTATCAGTATATGTCATGCCGTGTGGCAGCTTGCATCCACGCTAGAGGCGGGTCAACACCTTATATAGCTCGTTATTTTGTAACTATGTAACTCTGAAATAAATCATTCAAATGTTCTTAAATTTTAAACATTTTCTGTTCTGTACGTAATCTTCTTATCCACCAATTTTTGTTTCCATCGGAGAACTCCTCTTGGTGTGTCAATGTTTTTGCTACGGAATGTATAGACAATTTTAAAAATATATAACAATGGGAAGTGCTGAGCTTTGCTCTAACTGATCATTTTTCGCAAAGCGAGTATTGAGGAATTAAGTTTGTGCTCGTGGGTTTAAGTATCGTAGGGCGAAATAAAGGAAAAACCGAAATGATGTGACGCTACGATTTATTAAACTAAAATCTTGGAGAAGTCTGCTACTCATTTTAATTTTAACTCCAAAGCCATAACTAGCATATGGCCAGTGCGGCAGTCGCTATAGGCGCCAAAAGCAGTATAAATATATATGTATTTGAATAATATAGATTAAAACAAAATATTAAAGTGTATCCTTTCATTCTGAAAATACATTTAAATCTTTGTGTAAATATATTATACGACCAAAAATAATGCAATGTGTCATTAAGGGTATAGGTACCAGTGTTTGAAAAACTCTGATCCACAGATTATATTCTATCCATGTGTAATTTCCCACAGAATTGTACAACTGGTTTCATTTGCGATTATTTATGCAATAACTATACGCGAGTAACATGAGTTGAACACCGAATCAAATTTTCGGAAGGGCGCACTGATGATATTTCGGTATTTTTCAAACTGAATATTCTAAAACTTCATCAGTTTGAAAATTAATGAGGAATAAATAATATTTTTCGAAAGAAAGTGGTGGTTTACGCAAGTAGACACAGAAAGCAGATTTTGTTTGTTATGTGATTAGAATCGCAAAGCTTCAACAGCCAACCGTTCTGTTGTAAATCAAACAGCGTGAAAAACAATTACTACAATACCTGCTTCTTGGGATATTTACCAGAATGCAGTCTTCGAGAGATTTGGCAGGGCACCAATGGAACATGCCCGTTGAATCATATTTCATCTCTGTCTTCTCGAAATCAAAATCCTTAGCTTGGTCATCAGCAAGTCCAACAGAGAGTGGGCCCTCTTGTTTGTTTGACCCATTCGTGCCAGTCGCCCTACTAGTGGGCCTAAAGAAAGCAAGAGCAAATAATCGCGCCATAGAAAGTATATCCCGGATAGGAAGCAAATAAATAGAATGTAATGAAATTAAGGAAAATTAAAATTAAAAAGTAAACTAAAACTGAGTGCAAATTTGCTTTATGGGAAAGCTGAATTAAAGGAACATTTTATCCGTTTCTCATGCGAAAATGAATGTTTTGCTTTTACTTGGCTATCGTAAGTAATTAACATTTTAAATTAGCTTTGAACCTAAAAGAACTAAATTTATTAACGTAGGCCAGATCATCACAAGAATAAAAATTGCAAAATAATATTAGTTAGTTTAATTTACAGATTCAAAGAAAATATTAAACCATTACATGAAAGAATTATAATATTGAGAAAATAAAAGAAAACAAGCAACAGGCATGGTTTAAAGAAGGATATTAAAAACCTGCAAATGATACTTTCTAATTATAACACGAATGGGAGGAAAAGTAAACTGGCTGGCAGAAGTGAAACATCAGAAATAAGAATTCTGAAACAGCTCATAAGAAATTTGTCTATCTATTGCCTTGCAGCTACTAAGCTGTTAAAGTGACTATCAGCAATTAGATTTATTGACATCTACAAAACAAAACGATGGACTGGTTCAGGTTAAAGTAGAAGCAAAATGAGTTTTTCTTGCTTTATCAGGTATTAAATTAATTTTATTAGGTAAATAGAATTATTAATCAGATACATTACATATACACAGGCATTAAAAGGGTAGTCAGTGGAGATATTGTGGAACTTTTCGGACAAAAGAAAAGCAGGAAAAAAAAAGAATTTTTGCTTTATTTTCTTCGTTTGAAATATTACTGCGACTTGGCTACTAGCTAAATTACTTTGAAAAAAGGTACGACAAAACAATTTTTGTACAGGTAAAAATTATTTAAATTTAATGGAAATTTAGAATAAATCGAGATAAAACCTCTAGGAGAAATGAAAAGTAAACTGAATTTAGTTTATAACTTTAGTTCTTAAGTCATGTGTTATGGTTATCCTAACAAAAGCATGTTTGAAATTAAATATAAATAATGCTACAGGAATAATATTTTTATAACATCAAGGTTACCTAAGGTTGAATTTTGAATTATTTTTATTATACAGTAACTTACTTTAAAATAAATTACACGATAATTTTGCATACGTTGCAATTTGTATTTTGGTATGCATATGATAAATTATAAAGGGGCTTAATATATCTGTTAAATAATTAAATCAAGTCAAGAATAACTCATTTATTTCAAGCATAACTCATTTATTTCAAGCATAAAGGTGCATGAATATAAAAAACAGTGTAAACAACCAAGCAGTGTGCTAGTCCAACATAACATGCTACGTGCGTTGCTAATGCAATTCCTAACTATCATGCAACGATAAATATATTACGTAATATATCTAAAAACACCTTTGTGATGAACAAGCGTATCATGCCCTCTAAACATGCTAGGATATTTCATCATGTAGTAGCCCTCTTAAACGCAGCTCATTTCATTACTTTTCCAAGATAGCATCCTTTAAATCTAAATGTTTTCCACGGGAAAGGCTAAATTTTCTGATTATGTTCGTACTTATTTTAAAAAGTGTAAAATGCAAGAACTGCAGATACTTATTGCAATACTGGACAACGTTTATTTATTATCGTGACAAACAGAGGCATGTGAATTTTATTTTTTTGGGTAAAGTAATCGAATTTTGGAGGAAAAAAGAACGGGTTGTGAAATGCGTAACTTAAATATGGTATAACTCTCCTGAAAATTCATTCCTGAACTTCATGAAAATACTTCTTCCAGCTTTCCGCTTACATAAAACTACCTACTTATTTAAAGTTGCTAGCGTATTTGATTGCATATAGTATCATCCAGCTGATATCGTGAAATCAGAATAATAATACACGGCTTAAAGAAGGGTGATGCATATTTTGACGCTTTGCAGTAAAAAAAGAAATTAATGCATCGATTAAATCACAGGAGAGCGCGATAGAAAAACTTTCAAGTTAATTTTTAGTACTTAATTGCGTCACTTGTGTTCAGTAAGTTGAGATATTGTCTTTAGGGTTTTTTCACGTCAATTTGTAAGATAGAAACTGAGTCAGTTTGTAAGGTTTTAGTTTAAACTAACAAAGTTTCATGTTAATTTCTCTTTCCTATGAGCTTTTATTTCAACTTGCCGTTAGAATGAGCACGCGTTTCAGCTTTATGCTAATTTGAAGTGGAGCCAAGTTTTTGTGTTTAAAAGATTAGCGAGGAACTTCTCGGTGTGAGAGAGAGTTTTAGTCTCGGATCACTGCGGCTCTATTCGACGTTCGCCAGACTAGCTAGTATTTAAGTTCTAAGCCTTAGCGCTGTTATTCTAATACTTATTGAAGTAATCCAAGTGCGTTAGTATTAGCTAAATCTTGCTACGTACCATTGATAGTTTAGAATAGAGGCCAACCTTGCCTTTATAGCTCTGAGAGCAACGACTTCTTAATTTTCTATTTAACTTTATCTTAAATTATTTGATTGTTCAGTTTAGACCCAAGTGCGGTCATTATTTTCTGTTATCCCTCCCGAGTTGGGAAGTGGCTGTAAATAGTAGTTTAATAAAAGGGTCATTTTAATCCCTCCGTACGTGCAGTTATTCTACCATTTAACCACAGTTATTCTACCACAGAACATAGCTGCATTCAGCTCCCTGTTCAAGATCAGGACATTAACACGGTTAAGACCATGTTCGCCAAAGGTATGCACAGAACACTCAGTCATGACAAGTTATCTAGAAAACTACATTCAGAGATAGTTAATGCAACAAAACGACGACCCTAGCAGCTCTCTTATGGTGCTTATCAATAAAAAAGAAAATGCTCCTCGAACCAATCA
>KK113430.1:199129-238784 GCA_000611955.2 Stegodyphus mimosarum
AATTTGAATTTAACAAAATTTCTATTCGTAAAAAGTAATTTAAAGTAAAAAATTAATTATAGAAATAGGTTTAAAAGAAATTCTAAATAATTTATATTGCTGCGAACTAATCTACAGTATCATTTAAATTCTGAGAACATAAGTAAATCAAGTGAAAGTATCAAAATCCATTGACAAATATAAAATTGTAATATTTATTTTTAAATCCTAAAAATAATAAATATGCATAAGTGAATAATTGTTGAGCTGGCAGAAGACAGATTTATCGAGGGGAAGTTGCCCTCAAACCTAACTCTTCAATTATTCAATTCGTGTTTCGTCATTTATGTAGGCGAGTGTAAAATTCAAAACCAAAAGTAAAACCAAATGATGTGACCTACCAAAAGCAATTCAGACGAGTGGAACTTTTAAAAAAAGAACAAATCAAAGCCAATACAAACAATACTCTTTATAAAACCAATTTTTTAGAAAACCGATTTAATTTAGAAACTCTTTTTCACAAAACATTTCCCCCGACACGAATATGCATATATACAAAAAAAAAATACATATACTATTAACATACAAAAAATAAACTAGAAACTAAATTAAATAATACTAAAATAATATAATAAAGGCAAGTAAAAAGTAAGTTATAAATTAAATTAATTAATTTACCATTATTTCTATTGGAGTGTGGACAAGTAGCAGCAGTCAAATTAAGTGATGTAAAGTAGTGTTTCTTCTATTTATAAAAGAGGGCGCTAGTAAAAGGTAAAGTTGAGTGATAAGCTGCTGTATGTAAAACTATTTAAACTTATCCTGCAAACTATATGTAATGTAAAAAGTGTGTTCTGTAGCTAAAAAAGCTATTTCTATAATTAAGTAATATTTTCTATAATTAATTTTTTACTTTAAATTACTTTTTACGAATAGAAATTTTGTTAAATTCAAATTTCATTCCTTGCAGCAATGGCGCAAGAGAATTATTTAAATTTAATTTAACTAATTATTTTACTATATTCTTTTGAAACAATATATATATATATATATATCCAGATTAAATAATTCTTTGAGGTATATATTAATTTTTCAAAAAACTACAGTATCTTCTAATATTGCGGCAGGTGAATTATTCCAACCGATATTCAATCTCTCGTCATAATCTTCAGAATTTTTTTTTTATAAATTATGTGATTAGCGGCCGAGTGGCAAAGTCACTGAACACTGGTAGTTCGGTTCGAGGCTTGAATCCCGCGAACGGACTATCTGCACCAGCATTTTCGTGATTTTTCCCTCCGTATGACGTGTATGCGAGCCAATTCACTTAGAAAGTTCCTCCACGAAGGCGTCCCCCAGTGAGATAGCACTCGAATGCTTTGCCATAATCAAATAAACCAAACCAAACCTTATGTAATTTCATAGTCATTTACGCTATGTGAAGAAATATGGGGATGTTTTGTTAAGAGATCGAGTCTGTCCAGATAACCGGCCCATCTACAGTCACTCAAACAATTGAGGCTACACATTACTTGATAAATCCAACTTTCAGTAGAAATAACACATTAACTAGAAGAGAAAACGTGTTTTTATTTTGACACGTAACAAAAGGGTTAATTTACAGTAAAAATAACGAAAATCAACAAAAATATATCTAAAATTAAAAATTTCACTAGTATTTGAAATAAACATAGGCAGATCTTTACCTCAAAAAATTAAGGATACACCAATGAAGTTTTTGTGATATATCACATACAAAGACGGTGTCAATATTTGGTTGCGTGTCCTTTGGCTTTTATAATGTCCTACAAACGTCTTGGTACCGATTCGACCAATTTTTTGGTGGTATCTGGAGATATTTTATCCTATTCTTCTTGTAACACTTCCTTTAAATGGGCTTTGTTCCTAATTGGTGTTTTTGGACCGCTGTTTCGAGTGTGGCCCACAAATTTTCTATGCCATTGATGTCAGGGGACTGTGGTGGTATTTTCAATTGCTGTTTACAATGGAAAAGACACCACATTTTGACATTATGTGCCGTGTGTTTGGGGTCGTTGTCGTGCTGGAATATAAAATTTCCATCTAAACCCAATTTTTTTGCACTTTCTTTAAGATTGTTGTGGAGTATATATATAAAAAGTTTATGATCCATTATGCCATCTATAAAAACTAAATTTCCTACCCCATTTGAAGCCATACAACCCCAAACCATGACGGAGCCACCACCATGTTTAACTGTAGGACGTAAATTTTTTGGATCCAAAGCGGTGTTCGGCCTTCTCCAAACGGTGCGACGACCATCACTTCCATAAATATTGAATTTACTTTCATCACTAAATATAACTTTCTTCCAAAAGTTATCTGTCTTCAACTGATGAGTTTTTGCAAACTGCAAACGGTTTTCTGATTTTGTAAGCTTATAAATGGCTTTATTCTAGCATGTCTAATCACATTTCTCACAGTTTCAGCACTTACACTTCTGCACATTATTCGAGAAGTTTCTGCAGCTTATTTAACTGCACTTAGTTTAGGTTCAATCTTGATATTTTTCAAAATTTTCCTTTTGGCTACATCACTCAGAATACTTTTCCTTCCTCTTCCACTTTTATTTTCAATTAATCCATCGCTTTTAAATCTTCCAATGATTTTCTGTACATACGAGTGGCTTCTACCGACAATTTCAGCTATTTCACGATAAGATTTTCCTTTCTTAAATAAACTTAATATAAATTTTCTTACATCAATACTGGTCTCTCTCCGAGGAGCCATTTTCCATCTAAAATTGCGACTTTAAATTCACATAACCAACTTCAAAAGACAAAAATAACAGTCGAAAAGGTTTAAGATAAAATTGGCCATTATGATAGTAGGAAGCAGAAAAAAAATCTAGCGATAGTTAAACAAAAATTTCACTGGTGTATCCTCAATTATTTTTTAAGGTAAAAATCTGCTTATGTTTATTTGAAATGCCTCTGAAAATTTTTATTTTAGAATTTTGTCTTTGGTTTTTCTTTATTTTTACTGTTAGTTAAACCTTTTGTTATGTCTAAGAATAAAAGTACGTTTGCACTTCTAGTTAATGTGTTATTTCGATTGAAAGTTGGATTTATGAAGTAAAAGTAAGGTGTATCCTCAATTGTTTGTGCCACTGTAGAAACCCCAGACTTTTCACTTTTTTATGCTACGACTCATAAAGAAAAATCTGTGTTCATGCAGTCAAACTGTATGACTTCTTTTTTAATTTAAAGTTTATTAGACATTACAATAATAAGTGCAAAACGTTAAGAAAATGCACAAGGAAGGATTGAATATGGGCTGGAGTTTTTTGTGAAATACCAAGTACTGAAATAATTCGAAATTCGGCCCGCGTGTTATAAAGGGGCTCGCGTTGTATCTTTCAATTAATTTGTAATACATATACAATGCACTATATTATTTAGATCAATTACTATTAATCACTGAAATGCATTCGATAATTTATGACCAATCTATAATTAGAGGAAATTTTCCTGTTTAGTTATTAAAAATAAAATTTACGTTTGCACTAGATTGAACTAATTACGAACAGCAGCGTGACTGCAAAATATGTAATAAGAGTATTCGATTGTCCAATATGCACTCTAAACCATATGACAGGTCACACAGATCGGCATTTAGCAGCTCGGAAACATGTATTAATTTTGGTAAGTGCATCCGTGTATTAAATTATACGGCGCGATATAACAACAGTATTTGTACCTAACACGTACTGATTTTAATCTCATTAAATCTCATTAAATCCTCTTGAAAAGATAAAACTCAAGTTCTGTTTGAATGAATCCTACCTGATATGCGACAGTTTCCCCGGTGAAATTCAATTTCATTTCATTTATGTAACATATACATAATACAAATTTAAATTTATCCTTTTCAGATTTGATTCATCAACACACAGATTGCACATGAAACAATGGTCAACACTGCATATGCACAGTTTGATTGATTAGGTTTTATATTTTGTTGAAATGCAAATAGTTTTGCACGCCGAGATCGAAAGCAACGAATTACGTTCCAAACAAATGCAGCGGTTTCAGAATTCCTCATTTGACATACGAAATATCAACATTACTAGGTGTGCCAAATTTGTAGGAATTCGTGGTTACATTTATTACTTCATTACAAACACAAATATATCAAGTCTTTCATATAAATCATACGTTTAAAATTTAAAAACTAACAAGACTAAAAAATCATTTCTTGGCCTAACTGCACTGCTGTTTAGCAATAAACTTAACGAGATATCAATAAGATTTAAAAACCCTTTTTTATCAAATTTAAAGAACCTTGTAGTCTGCTTGGAACTCAAATGTTATACATTCCTAATCTATAGTATACGTTCCTGAGCTATAGCATGCAAACATTTCAGAAAAATGTGATCCAGCTTAGACACAGCCAAGTTTCTGTTCTTAAAGTAAAGCAGATTTAAACTATTTTGTACGGTCTGTCTACCAGAAAAATAGGTACCGCCACAGTGTCTGGCGGGTGGCGGTCGCTATAGCAACAGCGCTAGTATATTTCAAATAGGGGCGAACCAAGGGTCGCCAATTCATCTTTAAATGCTCTAGGATGGCAAACTGAAAAGTAATTCTTCGAGACACCCCTACGGAAAATGGATCAAGGCTAGTTTCTACGGCAACAGACAGCGAAGTTCTCAGCGAAGGCGTTGCTCATTTTTCACATCTCCCGCTTCTAAATAACCTAAATACTCCACAAACTAAAATTAATTTTTGCGAATTTGTATCCTAATTAATTTTAACAATTAATCACAGTCTATTTAATTTTAATAATTTATGCAGTGAAATTTAAATAACTTGTGTATTCGAAAACATTTTCTTACTTCTCACTAAGTTAATATAAAGCTAACAGTTAGGGGTCTAGCAAAACACACATTCTGTAAAAAGGGGAATTTTAAAGCTCGTTAATTGTAAAATTCATCATACTAATCATCCGTTCCATATAGGATATTTATACCAAGATGTTACTTCAAAATCATGGGTTACTATTTGAAAGATTTAAGTTTTTTTAATACTGTAAAACGAGTTTTTTAGTCCAAAGGGGCTTTGTCCCTGAAGAACTATTGTTTTCGTTTTGCGATTTGGCGTCGGAAACATTAAAAGTCTGTATCACTTTTCAAACTGTTGCCACCAAATCTTGGAGCCCTGTATTATGTTTAAAGAAATTAAATAATGAAGAATGTGCATAAATGTACGTATGTTTCTCGCATTGGGATAAAACAACGGTACCTAGAGCCGTCGAATTTTGAATGCCGTATACGTATGTTTCTCGCATTGGGATAAAACAACGGTACCTAAAGCCATCGAAGTTTGAATGCCGTCTTCCTGCCGCGAATATGGGCATCCGGAAGCCCAAATTTGAAATTTGGAATTTGTTTTATTAACGATTTCATATTTTGTAAAACTTTAACGAATTTTTGCTGAACAAACTCGAGGATTTCAAAGCGGGCCATGGCAACGTTGTACAGAAAAAAACATTTTTATCCGCAACGCGTGAGACTGTGTGTTGGAAATTCTAAAGATAAGCTCCGTTTAAAATTATTTTGCGATATTGTTCTTGAACTGAATTTTATGGTTTAAATACGAAGAACATGATATTGAATATATAAAAGTAACATACAAAATGTTTAAAAAACGCCCTTTGGACGTAATTTAAAATCTGAAACGTTTAAGATTTTTTTTTTGACGTTATTGCAACCGATGTGTGATATAGCTTCATACTGACCTTTATTATGGAGTACTAGGAAAAGATACATATTTTTAACAAAACATTCTAAAATGATTCTCGGTGTCTATTTAAAAATAGGGACGTGGACTACGGTTCTGTTCTTTGTGACGTATTGTGGATAAAATTCTACTTAAAATCTTATACTTAATCGCCAGATAAGTTCCTGTGAGAACATATATTATTGATATCTCATTAAGTCTATTCTTTACTTGCATTTATTAAACCAAGAAGTGCTATTGGCATCATTTTTTTAAACACAGTAAGTGCAAATACACATCCAATCGTTGCAAAGTATACCGAAAGAATTTGAACTAGGAATTAAATATATTTTATTTTTCGACATATTTGATCTTGCCCTTAAAACTATGCAAAAATATACTACTATATCATGAGAAGAGCAGTTTTTTAGTCTTCTAAAATGTACAGTATCCTGTAATATACACACAAAATATTCAGTCGTTCTTTTAAAATGTGCAGCACCGTAAAATTTCCTGATTGTAAAATATTACTGTATTCAGTATATACGGACAGAATATTAGAAACTTAGTTTCCTAAGAAAAAAATTTACTTATTGTTTCCATAATATATGTACGTAAATTAATTAAAATAATACACATTTTCAAATATAAATGCATAGAAATATTTTACTTTGTTCTTGTCTAAAATTTCTGAATTACATTAACAACACTCATTCTACACATTCTTCAGTGAGTTTAGTTAAAACATATAATGTGCCTTCACTGACATATCGTTATTCAAATCATTAATTTTACTCTGAAATTTCTTTTGTTAATAAAAATTAAGTAAATATAAGATTTTCGATATTAGTAACATTTCTTCTTTTACAGTATCCCTGAAAAACTTACAAATGGCTTAACACAATTAAGTCTTTTTGAATATCAATCGCGTACGACAATTTAATTTATTATCACTAGTAAGGTATTATAATCACAGCTAAAATGAATAATGAATGTATGTAGACCTAGAGAAATGAAAGCAAAAATATACTCCGAAATGCGATCAAATAAAGGCAAATATGCGCTTAATGACCACGTAGATACTAAGTAAGTTCCCTTCATTGTTATGCAAGTTAAAGTAAAATTTATATTACACAGTCCAGTCACATTAATGTGACCATCTGTCAAAAGCCAGAATAACCACCTTTCGCAGAGCGGACTGCTGCGAGACGTGCAGGAAGAGAGTCACATAGGTCCCTGAAGGTGTTCTCTGGGATGTTGAGCCATGCCGACTCTAATGCCGTGGCCAGCTGCGCTAGATTACGCGGTTGAGGATCCATGGCGCGAACAACTCGATCGAGATGGTCCCCCAGATGCTCGATTGGGTTTAAGTCAGGTGAGTTTGCTGGCCAGGGGAGGACGGTAAACTCATCCTGGTGCTCTTCGAACCACGCACGTACACTGGCAGCTGTATGGCACCTCGCATTGTCCTGCTGGAAGATGCCATCATCCTGAGGAAAAACAATGCGCATGTAGGGGTGAACATGGTCCGCAAGGACAGATGCGTACTTGTATTGATCCATTGTGCCTTCCACAATGATCAGTGAACCTAGAGAATGCCAGGAAAACATTCCCCAGACCATAATGCTCCCGCCTCCAGCTTGGACCGTTCCGGCAATGGTTGCAGGGTGGTTCCTTTCAGAGGTTTCACGCCTTATACGCCAACGTCCATCTGTCCGATGGAGCATAAAACGCGATTCATCCGAAAACGCAACCTGTCGCCACTCAGTGGACGTCCAGCTGCTGTACTGGCGTGCAAATTCTAGCCTTCGCCGTCGATGAACAGCAGTCAGCATAGGTGCACGAACCAGGCGTCTGCTTCGGAGGCCCAGACGCAGCAATGTTCGCTGAATAGTACTTTGGGAGACACTTTTGGTAGCCCCTTGGTTCATTTTGGTGGTCAGTTGCTCAACGGTAGCCCGTCTATCTGCCCGAACGCATCTCCGCAACCGTCGTTCGCCTCTGTCATCTATGGCCCGTGGTGCACCACATTTGCCACGTCGCTGATTTTGGACAGTCCCATTTTGCCATGCACGGTACACTTTTACCACGGCGGCACGCGAACAGTTCACAAACTCAGCCGTTTCGGAAATGCTTCCACCCTTGGCCCGAAAGCCAATGATCATGCCCTTTTGGAAGTCGGATAAATCGCTTCGTTTCTGCATTACGCCAACGATTGAAATGTTTTCCGAAGCCCTCACACACCCTTTATATACGCTCAACTGCACTGTGCTGCCACCTGCCTTCTGTGATTGGTTATTTAACTCTGACATGGAAAGTACGTGGTGGTCACATTAATGTGACTGGACTGTGTATAAGATTGCTTTATTGTTTCTGTGTTTTACATTTCGAAGCCGATTACAGTAACTTCGTTCCATATAAATCTCATCATATAATAAAGTAAAATATTACGTCAGTCCTTATGTGCAGTTGCAGTACTGTCTGTCTATGAGAAGAACAGCTCCCGCCACAATGTGTGGCGATCGCTATAGCAATAGGGCTAATATACAGGGTGTTTATAAAGTCCGGACCCATTTTGATGTTTAATAACTCATAAAATAATAAAGATAGATTAAAAATTAATAACATAATGGTTAGGTAGACTCAAAAAGTTTCATGACCCTTGTCAATGAACTTCCAAGTGTGCCCCCTCCGTCGCACGGAGAATACCAAGTCGATATTCAATTTCACGCCAGGTACCGGCAAGCATGTCGGCATCCACAGAGGCTATTGCGGTTGTCATTCTGGCTTTTAGGTCATCAATGTTCGACACTTTCCTCCTGTAAACGTTGTCCTTTATAAATCCCCAAAAGAAAAAGTCCAGCGGCATTATATCGGGTGATCTGGGTGGCCAAGGAATTGGACCTCCTCGCCCAATACATCTTCTAGTAAAATGGTCATTCAAAGAACTACGATCGATGAGGTGGTGCACCATCTTGTTGCAAAAAGACATGTGGCTAAAGCTCTTCTAGTTGTGGAAATACGAAGTTTTCCAACATGTCAAAGTATACGACTGATGAGACCGTCTTTTCTGTAAAAAAGAAAAGCCCAATGACTCGGTCATGCATTAGTCCACACCACACATTAACCTTTGGGGAATCCCTTTGTGCCTCACGGTATTCATGGGGGTTTTCAGATCCCCATATGCGCGCATTATGGCGATTAACAATGCCAGAAAGATGAAAGGATGTTTCGTCGGAGAACATTACAAAAAAGTACAAATATTTAGACTGGAAAATGAACTTATCTGAAATTTTAACCACACGCGCAGACGATATTTACAAAAGTAAAGATATTCAAACCTGAAAAGGAAAATATATAAGTTATTCCATCAATAAATGCCATAAGTTTGTTGATATCTTCATTATTTTATGAGTTATTAAACATCAAAATGGGTCCGGGACTTTATAAACACCCTGTATTTCAAATAGGGGCGAACCAAGGGTTGCCAATTCATCTTTAAACGCGCCAGGATGGCAAACTGAAAAGTAAATCTTCGAGACACCCCTTCGGAAAATGGGTCAAGACTCGTTTCTACGGCAACAGACAGCTGCAGACTAAATGGCGAGACCGTTTCTTATGATAGACAGATTGTAGTTAGAACGATTAAAAAAAAACTTACTCTCCAACATTTTAAAGTATACATATGCATGTTATTGAATTTATATAACTGTATTATTTTTAACTATCGTAATTTAAACAAGTTAATTAACATAAATATTTCTCTTCCACATTTTTGTTTTATTTACAGTAGCTTCCTTAATAAATTACAGACATAAATTTAAAAAAAAGCAAACATATTAAAGCTTTGCATATAGTTTTCGTACGTTAACATTATATAATCAGCAACCATAAATACCAGCAGCAAAAAAGTTGTCAAAGTACTTTAAATCAACAATCAAATACACTTTAAATTAAAAAACAATTTAGTGCATTTTGTTGAGAGTACTTGCGAATGAAATTCTATTTCGTCAAATAAGATAGTGAGAAGCATATAATTCACAGTTAAAGACATACACATAAACTTTACAAATGTCAGGGCCATTACAGAATGATTTACGAGATTACAAAGCATGCTACCACACCCAAAAACAAAGCTGAACTCACCTAGGAAAATGTCCAGTATTGGTGCCACCTTGCACCATGCCGCCGACACTGTTATTGGGGGCTGGGGACGTCAAGAGAGGTGTCGAAGGATTAGCTCCTGGAGCTCTCTGTACCTTGAGGCCACTCGAAGAATTTCTTTGGCGGGGTGTGGTGCCATGCACGGCAGTAGTTCCTTGACTTCCGTGGTGCGTGGCATTGTGCCGACCACCAACTTGTCCCGCGATATTGCTGACTGATAAAATAATTATCAGAGAACGACAGCTCTTGATTTAAAACAAAATCAATTCAGCACTCAAAATTCAGAAAAAAGAATTGAACCTAGAAATGATTACATGTTTTTGAGGATTCAAAAACGTTTAAACAACACCAAACTGGAATTAGAAAGAAATTGTTTTAAGACCTTGATGCGTTTATTTGTCAATGACATAGTCTTTAATTCAGAGTACTTTATACTTCCAGTGTGATAGCGACTACAGGTAAAAAACTCGCCGGTTTGATAGATCATGCTTCGCCACAAGTTGAAAGATGTAATACTCGAGATATCTAGTTTCTTAGGCGCTTTAATAATTTAATTATTATTTTTTATTTATAACTGGTATTTTTAAGCAAAAGTCTTTCTTATTTTTTGCTTTCTTTTTAACTTATTACCATTCATTTAATTACTTTTTTGAAGACCGTTTATTAGATATAAAAATGCCTCGAAGGTATTAAATTCTCTTCTTAATTCATCGAATGAAATAAAGTATCGAGACCAAATCCATCAAACAATAGTTTAAGCATTCTTTTTAATTAAATATAAAATATTTTCGAGTAGCTTGCTTATTTTGTCGAAATATTGTTGGAAAGTCCTGATGATCATCCCAACCGATGAATGTTTTTACGCACTGGTAACCATAAACTGCATGGGATACTACAGTGTAAAAAAATTATATCTCCTCATTAAGTTTTGCAAACAAGGTAATGCGGTAGAAAAGCTGTATTCAGATTTCAAAAGCTCAGTAGCCTCTGGATGAATGAGTCTAGAAGTATATGCTGTGGAGCTAAGTGCCTCCTTCTTTGACTTAATCTTGGAATTGTGAGGCCCTGTTCCGTTGGCATATTTCGTAAGTGCACATATGTACCGCCACCGAGGGAGTGGCTTCTAGAATGAACCAGTGGGCTTCAAGTAGTTTTTCTGTCATTTAACATGACCTTTGCCGAGGTTTAAGCAAGAAGGTTGAAAATATTTTGTCACGCAATTTCTTGTACAAATAATTAAAGCATCGTGGATTTCTTCTGAAAATTTTCAGTGCGAATTAGATCAAATGATTATTATTTATGTGTAAGCAGTAGAAGTCTTAGCATTTTTTTGCAATCTATTTGAAAGAGATGTTCTATAATAATAGCCAATGCAACAGATTTATTGAAAGCGAATTTTCTTAATTTGCATTCCTATGCATTTAGTGTATTGAAAATCACTTTAATAAATGTTCTCTCTTAAATGTATTGCCTGCACAAGAAATACTCTTGAAATAGAGTAAATTTATCTTATTCACAACGAAAATATTTAATTTATTCATATATAACTTTAATGTTAACAGTAGGTATAATCAGATCATTAACAATACATATTTTGCATCTTGCGCTTTCAAAATAAAAGGAATGCAAGCATTGAGATAAGAAATTACTAGATTCATTAGTCTCAGTTCAATAAAAAAATTATAAACTTCAATTCTCTTAATCGACAGGTGTTAGTAAATGCGTAATATTCGAATCTAATTGTAGCTTGAGTCATTTTCTCGATATAAAGAACAGCAATATGCCAGATTTTTAATCCAAATGTCAGTACGCGATAAGTTTCGCGAAGGTGAAATGTTGAAGATTAAATAAACATATAAAATGAAAGCACTACAAGATTTTCTACTAAAATTATAGAAGCATTTATAAGCCATATATTTTTAACTGCGATACAAATGCGAAATAAAACGTAACAGCATGCGCTCATCTGCAAAGTTTCAAAGTCACAAGAACAATAAACGCTCATTGGTCCATTTTCGAAACCCCTCCCTCAGTGGCTATATTGATGTGCACTTGTGAATTTCGTCCCATTGGTCCTCTGGCCTATCGCAGAATGTTTTCTCTGTTTTTAAGACATTATTTTCTCATCAGTCTTTATTCCAAGGGGCCAAAAACAATAAGCTTTTTTTTAAAGTGGGAAAAGATACTATGTTATTACAATTCACCCGATAAAAGAAATATCGTATAAAAGTCTTTTTATTCAATTTTTAAATTGGAATTCCGTTATGTTAAATTATATCTTTGTTTGAGCTTAATGTAAAGAAAACGTTAAAGGAACTTTACTTATATTGAAACTTTATACTTCAGTATTTATCTTTTTTTTCCCTCATTAAAATTAGCCTGAATAAAATTTTCTCGAACATAAGTGTTTTTGTTCATAGCTGTTCAAAATATACTTGCGTACAAGGTAAAAATATGTGTTCAATATTCTGAGTTTGAAAGAAAACCTCTTTGGCATTCTGAAATTACCTGACTTAATTATTAAGTGATTTCATTAATACTAAGATATAAATCCTTGTCAACTATGAATTCGACTGATATACAGCCCTTTAATTTATAAATGGTTTTATTCATATTAAATTTTATAATTTTGAAATAAATTAGGAAAACACTATTCATTGCTAAAAATAAATATAAAAATTCAACTTTCGTTAAACGATTTCAACGATTTTTAAATGATGATTAATTTTTTACACGAAATTCTAAATTACCGAAATTTAAATTTCTAGTTCCATTATCAATGTACCCGAAAAAAAGTAATAATAAGAAATTTGAATTAATCTTAAAAATCAAGTCTAAATTTATAAAGAAAAATTTGTTTTCACATTTTTTAGGAACTTATAAAAAATTGTTTTTTATAATTTTTATTAGTTTATGAGTGAAAAGATGTAAATTTTTTATACCACAAAACTACTTTTTCAAGCATTCAGTTTGCTTATCGCAGCTTAGTTGGACGATTTGTATTTTTATACTTGTTTATACGAGGGTAAGTTGAAAAATAAGTTTCCCCTGTCGACTGTGATCAGAGTTGTGTATGAAAGTCAAAAAATAGAATGAGACATTAAAGATACATACCTTTACTGTATTATTCTCGTACGAGTACGTTGAGACATTTTTCATATCGCTTGATAAGCTTCAAAAAGCCCTCCAGGAAAAATCAGGGCTTTGCATATGGAAGAAGCGTTGAACGGCTTGTTTCACTTCAGTATTGCTTCCAAAGCGCCTTTCCCATGCGTTGTTCCTTGTGTGTCGAGGTCAATTGTCGGGGCACCCATCGTGCTGACACTTTTCTGTATCGAAGAATGACGTGGATGATGTTTTGAGCTCGCTCATGTCAGATTCCAAGTTCTTCCGCTACTTCATCGATGGTGATACGCCGGTTCGCTCTAATGATGTCATCCACCTTCCTGACATTTGCATCTGTAGTGGCCGTGCGCGTCCGTCCAGCTCTCGGTATGTCCTCCACTTGCTGACGTCCATCACTGAATGTGCGACACCATTTGCTTCGACATCACACCTGGCCCATAGACTTCCACGAGGCGGTTATGAATTTCTGTTCCTGATACTCCACGTGCCCATTCATGGCGGATAACCGCTCTCACTTCCTTTGACAACGAATTCAAAACGCACCTTCTCTCCATACCTACCGGGGCTCAAATGAGAGGCTGGTCTCCGCTTTGCGCAGGCACTGCAACAGCGCCATCTGCTTGATTTGCAGCGACCTCTACCCAATGGTGTATCGGTGACTTACGCGTTTTCCTGCTGTGTCGCCTTTCGCCCATAGCCATTCAACGCTTCTTCCATATGCAAAGCCCTGAATTTTTCTTGGAGGACTTTTTGAAGCTTATCAAGCGATATGACAAATGTCTCAACGTACTCGTACGAGAATAATAAAATAAAGGTATGTCATATCTTTAATGTCTCATTCTATTTTTTGACTTTCATACACAACTCTGACCACAGTCGACAGGGGAAACTTATTTTTCAACTTACCCTCGTATCTATATGACAGTTTCATAAAAGATTCGAATTCAGACATCATCTCACGAGTACTTATTTAGGTAAGAAATTTTTCATTAAAAACTTAATTAACATTTAAAAACTGTCTTTTAATATAAATAAAAATTGTTTTAATTTTTCAATTTTCACTTTTCCTTTTTTACAAGTGAGCTATGGCAAGAGATTTTGCTTCATAATTTGAAGTTAATGTTGAGAACACCTGTTTTAAAGTTTAAATGAATAAAATGATTGAATAGAGTAAACTAAACCTTACAATGTATATATATATATATACTTACATTCATTTGGATTTTTTGGTGCGTCTGAAAAAACAAAAAGAAATTTCCTTAATTCAGTTTCTGAAACATTGCAAAATAAGCAACACAGTTTAGAACATTACCATGATAATTTTTTAAGGATTGGCTCCTGTTATTCATGGATAATTATTTCTGGCCTGGCATTAATATGAATAAACATTTGCATATTTATTTTTGTTGATAAATATTTGTTATATTAATAACGCATTAAATTTAAAGGAAACTGAGAGAACATATTTTCCGGAAATTAATTTTCATGATATTTGAAACATCAAGAAAAGAAATTAAATTTAAATTCATATTCTAATTTGCACTTATTTCAAAGGTTAATACTGTTATTCGGACTTTCTTCCGTTCAGGGGGAACCATTTTATTACAAACTGGGAGATCACACTTCAGTGTAAAAGTTACATTGCAGGCAAGTGTTTCACCTTAACAAATAACAGATTAGAATTTATTACAATAGAGTGTTCAAAGATAGATTTATAAGTGCACTATTACTAAAGCGAAAAAAAAAGCATGCATTTCATATTATTTAGTATCGCTTTTGTTGACGTAATGTCTACTGTAGTATTTTCCCAAGCACAGCATGGAACTAACTAAAGAGAATTTTACATAATTTATTAAACAGAAACTGGATAAAACCGTATTTATTCACTGAAATGAGAAAAACCAATGGTCGCTGTAAAATAAATATTTAATTGCATTTAAATGAAGCAATAGAGTTCATAAATATTCAGTGGGCCCATAAAAGCTCAATCAGGCAAAATTTTGAATAAACAAAAACTCGTTCAATGTAAAAATTAGTGGAAATAACTGCAATTTCTTCGGTACTAGTCCAATACTGTCACACTCTGAACTACTTTTATTTGTTTTAAACTGCGAAAGGTTATTTTCCTCACTGCTCGACATTGAAAATGCATCACCAAGAAGGAGTGGTCAGAAATTTATGCAAATTTTCGAGTAGACGCACGTCACTGAGTTATGCGAATGACGTGAAATGCGCAGCTTTCCGACGCACGTGAAGTAAGATATAAGGGAAGGAACGTGCAGAGTGGGCAATATTCGTGTCGTTATTTCTGCCAGACGAATTATCGGAGAAAGTCGGTTTTTGTCCCGGAGGATACGTGTAATAGGAGAGAATGCCAGACCGTCGTCAACGAAGTCACTTCCAGTTGACAGACGATTTTTACGAGGATATGGGGATCGGACTGAGAAGGGCGGATTGGTCCTTACGTCAAATCGCAGCTGATAACCCCATGGATGCGAGCACGGTGCATCGGTTATGGCGAACATGGTTGGAACAAGGAAATGTGAAAAGAAGTTGCAGGTACAGCCAGAGCGGCGTCAGCACGCGTGGATCCACGCATCCGCCGACAAGCTGTGAGGGTCCCTCAAGTCACTTGTACGACGATTCTGCAGCATGTGCAAGATATCCTGGATGTTCCCGTGTCGACCAGAACCATTTCCCGTCGATTGGTTGAACGTGGCCTGCACTCACGGTGTCCGTTAAGAAGACTGCCATTGACCCCACAGCATAGACGGCAACGTTTAGAATGGTGTTTAACTGGAGCGATGTGGATGACAGAATGGCGAAACGTCGTGTTCTCAGATGAGTCACACTTCTGTTTATCTAGTGACAGTCGCCGCATACGTATTAGGCGTCGACCTGGAGACAGATCTAATCCGGCAGTAACTGTGGAACGCCGAACCGGATCCCTTATTCTTGTTTCGAGGCTAAGTAAAATTCTTTGTTATTTTATTTACTAGTTTTTAACGTTCTCGGTATGCGTAATGGCAAACCGTACATTGAGTTGATCAATGTTAACGAATTTCGCTTACTGCGCATGCTCAAAAATGTACCGCTGGCGTGGGAGAAAATACTGGCGAATAAAAATAAACAACTCTACAGAAACCTGTTCGTCATGTAGGCCTTAGCGACTCTTTACTATTGCAATACTATGGACACTTTTTTTGTGCTTATTACACTTGCTTCTGTTTCGTTTCATTTTGGTTTATTTTGTACATAAACATTGAATTTAGTATCAGTTATTTGTAATAATTTCTTTGACTTTCATTCAGTCATTTAAACTAGATATATTCCTTAAGTTGTTAAAGTATTTATGAATGGAACGCATGGTAAATAATCGATTGCTTTTATTCCTCAGAAGTACAGTCAATAAACAACATCCTGTAATGTTTCCTGTTTTGTAATCCTTCTTAAACGAAAATTTGGGGAGTTTACTATTGATATTTACACCTAAGTAAGGAAGCAACGTACAACATAACAAGTTTTAAAACCCCGAACTGTTTACGTCCCGATAACAAAACGTTAACCATATACCATATTTATTTTCTTTTAAAATTACGCCAAAGTCGTAAAAGTTCTACTTAATAATACGCAGCATAAACGGCAGTTAATTACTTTCTGTTAACCTTCTGGCGTCCGTCTGTGAACATTGATAGTTTTCATTCTTGTCGGTATAAATTATAACGGTTTTTAATTGTATTATGAATGAATTAAAATATAAAAATGATTTTATTTGCATTAAAACGAATACAGTTTGATTGCAGGAAAATACACATCAGTTATCCGACTCAGCTGTGGTCCTGATAGCTCTGCTTACAAAAGCGCTGTAAAATGACATATAAAATGAGTTCTAATTCTCATCTTGAGTTATTCTGTTATCTTGAGACATCCTGAGTTATTCTGTTATCATTAAAAATAGCCATTTACATATCTTCCAACGAGTTTGAATTACTTACCTCTTAGTTTCACCCTCTTGGGTATTTCTGGAGGCGTGAAAGTTGGAAATGTAGAGTTGTGAACACTCTCATCTAAAGTAAACGGAGCAAAAGATTAGTAGGCACATAGTAGTGGATGCATTCCAAGGACACACAGAGCGCCAATAGAAAAAGACATCGAAGCACACACCGAATAAGCAGAAAAGCAGCCAGGGCGACACAAACATTCTTTCCGAGAAAATAATATTCATGACAGCATTACATTAGCCAATAAAAATGCTGCACGTGCAAGCAAACACAGAAAGCATTTTCTGCAGGTAAGGGCTATACGAACAACACCAAGATGACTAAAGTATAGGGATGTAAAGATATCCGTCGAGAGGGTAATAATAACTATTCCAAAATAAAAATAAAAATAGCAAAACAAGAAGAAACATTCAGTTAAAGAAATAGAAAACGCGCAATATGATTAATCAGAATCATAACTGTTTATTCAAACGCATACGATACGTACTTGTCTGTCTACGAGAAGAAAACTCCCGCCACAGTGTCTGGCGGGTGGCGGTCGCTATAGTAACAGGGCTAGTATATTTCAAATAGGGACTTTTAAATGCGCCAGGATGGCAAACTGAAAAGTAAATTTTCAAGATACCCCCACGGAAAATGGGTTAAGGCTCGTTTCTATGGCAACAGACAGCTGCAGACTAACTGGCGAAGCTTTTTTCATGATAGACTGTATCTTATTTTCATACTTTGTGCAAAGTCTACTCACGGAAGTAGAAATCAAAACATTTTGTACGTTATATCAAACAATTATTATGTAATTTCAGTGAGGTCTTATTTAGTGGATTTTTAGTTAGTGTTGCTTGATAATAGTCCTTTAGAAGGTTGTAATATCTATCTTATTTTTCCAAGCAGTTAAAATCTCAGACATCCACTTAAACTGTCGGACAGCACGTGCTGTGAATGACTAAAATACTAAATAGAAGTATGTGAGACAATTTCTCCTTTCGGTTCGACTGTATTTGCATTGGATGCTCGTAGAATTTTTAAAAAAAAGGAATTGACAGATTTTAATTTGTTCCTGTTAATTTCTATTTAATTCAGATTTAGTTATCAAAAATCTTAATGAGTGAATTTTGGGGCTCTACAGATGACACATTTATAGTTGAAATTTTAACTACATTTGAAAAACACATTTGTCCAAAATGAAGGAAATTGAAAATAGCAAACTAACTGCACGTGCCCCGCATTATGCACTTTGCGTTAAGATTTTATATTAGTTGAACATAATCGTAAAACTAAAAAAAGAGCTAATACTATAAATTTTGTTACTTCAGTTAAATAACATGCAATTTTTTGTTTACATATGTTTTGATTTTATGCAGTCATGTTTTATCACACAATATAAAGAACTTGCTTCATTCGAGATCAGTTTTCTCAAAACAAACTTCCCTAGTGAAAGTAAAATGTTCTGCTGTGGCATTTAATCTGTTTTATGAATCCTCAAAATTCTTATTAACTTCAATATTCATTGATCGTTGTATTTAATTACATTTAAAAAGACTACTAAGTCTTCATAAAAGTCAAAATTAATTGTTAAATTCACGATTCAAAGTTTGTAAGCCGAGACCTGTGTCGATGCCTTAGAGTAGGGTATGGCTTTTACGAATGAACGCGTAAAAAAGGTACGAACTTTTAGTCCAAACAAGAACAAAAATGAAGAGTATTCAGATTCCAACAGAAATAGAATTTTGTTTTCTATTGCTTTGTCCACTTCTCCGTATCACATTCGGTTACTTTGCATTGCGGCTTAACATTCTTCTGTTTCAATGTACACTGCGCACAAAAATAAATAAATAAATAAATGATTAAAAAAAAGTGTGAAAGGTTTCAGATTTTAAATTACGTGCAAAGGGGCGTTTTTTAAACATTTTGTATGTTAATTTTATTTATTGAATATCATGTTCTTCGTATTTAAACCACAAAATTGAGCTCAAGAACAATATCGCAAAATAATTTTAAACTGAGCCTATCTTTAGAATTTCCTACACACAGTCTCACGCGCTGCAGATAAAAATGTTTTTTTCTGTGCAACGTTGCCATTGCCCGCTTTGAAATCCTCGAGTTTGTTCATCAAAAATTCGTTAAAGTTTTACAAAATATGAAATCGTTAATCAAAGAAATTCCAAATTTCAAATTTGGGTTTACGGATGCCTATATTCGCAGCAGGATTATGGCATTCAAAATTCGATGGCTTTAGGTACCGTCGTTTTATCACAATGCGAGAAACATACATACATGCACATTCTTCATTATTTAATTTCTTTAAATATAATACAGGGCTGCAATATTTTGTGGCAACAGTTTGAAAAGTGATTGAAGGACTATTGTTTTCGTTTCGACATTTTGCGTCGGAAACATTAAATGTCGGTTCACTTTTCAAACTGTTGCCACCAAATATTGCAGCCCTGTATTATATTTAAAGAAACTAAATAATGAAGAATATGCATAAACGTATGCATGTTTTTCGCATTATGATAAAACGACGGTGCCTAGAGCCATCGAATTTTGAATGACGTCATCCTGCTGCGAATATGGGCATCTGGAAGCCCAAATTTATATTTGGAATTTGTTTTATTATCGATTTCACATTTTGTGAAACTTTAACGAATTTTTTATTAGCAAACTCAAAGATTTCAAAACGAGCCATGGCAACGTTGTACAGAAAAAACAATTATATCTCTAGTGCGTGAGACAGTGTATCGGAAATTCTAAAGATATGCTCGATATTGCTTTTGAACTGAATTTTATGGTTTAAGTGCGAAGAACGTGATATTTAATAAATGAAAGTAACACACAATATGTTTAAAAAACGCCCCTTTGGACGTAATTTAAAATCTGAAACCTTTCCTTCCCCCCCCCTTTTAGGTTCGATCTTGCTGCAAAAACTCTAAAGAGTTTAAATGATTTAAAAAGTTGGAGCGATACTATGCTCTATTTAATTACAGAAACAGCGTTATCTCACATATAAACCGCGATATAAAGCATGCTGATTGAAATGTTACAAAATTATTTCAGCTCTTCCTTTATAAAGTTCAACAAAACGAATTGTTTCATACTATAAGTATGTATTATTTTATATTATAAATGCGTATTATTTTATACTAAATGTCTTCCAAATATCCTGCAACAAATCGATTGTGAAAGGTGAAAAACTGAAGTAAACACCCGAACGTTTAAAACTGTTGATATCTTTTTAAGCTGAATTTTAATTTATTATTCAATAACAAAGGTTGTAATTTCATTAGTTACTAACAGTACTTATTGTTGTTATTTAGGAAGAGACGAAAAATATTTTTGTGATTTTTTACAAATAATAATAATAATAAAAAAATCGATCGAAAACCTTTTTTGAAGCGTTAGATTTTAATATGAAATTTTCAGATTACAAATTAAATCTTTCAACATATTTTTTGCAAAATTTACTTCCAGTGGTTTATATTTTTTCTTTGGGTATTTATAATTTTGCCAACATTTCTAAGGTACTTTAAAGATCTGCCTTTGATTTCTCTACTACATTGTCATCAAAGGCACAGAAGAGGGACAGAGAAGAGGGATGACAGGTGTGAACAAAGAAGCATTTTTCATAGAACATGGTTAAATGATTTCTAAATTTAAAATTTTTGATGACAGAGATGCATCTATGAGCTTTTACTCATAATGAAAATTTACTGTGCTATTAAAGTCTCTTTAAGGTGATTTTAAAGCAACATCAGTGGGACGCAAATCAATGAAATAACAGAAATTTTATTATAATTTTACTTCTTATAAAAATATCTTCTCTAATTATTGCACAGTTAGAGGATGAAAATTCATAGTTATGATCTTATTATCCAATAGTTTAAAATTTCTCTTTTTACTTCCTTGTACGAAGTAAAAAGGAAGTATTGTAATTGCGAAAAATTTCGGGTATCCTATTTTGACCACTATCGAATGCAATTTAACGATGTATTCGAGTGACATCCGTTCGTAAGGGCAGAATAAAAAATTCTGCCCCACAAAAAAAATTATAAAACTGACTTAAAATGTATTCTGAAGAGTATTTTTCGTGGCGTCTGTGCGTACGTATGTATGTATATATCTCGCGTAACTCAAAAACGAGTAGCCTCAGAATGTTGAAATTTTGTATATGCGGCTGCAATAACATGTAGATATCCATCTCACATTTTTGTTGCAATCGGCCTCACCAAAAAGTACATAAATATATGTAGAAATATATAGTATATCCACTCTGTTACTCGGCTCAGTGAGCTCAGTTTCTTTATTCTTATAAGTTTGTAAAATGGGCATTTTTTGCTTAAAAATGATTGAATTATGTTGTTCTTATCTTTCGGTTAAGATTTTTATGCCTTTAGTTAACCTCCGTGCAATCATTGGGGAATTATCGACAATTTAAAAGTTTTTTAACTGCGGCTAAGCCTAATTTTTGGTTATGATACCGGACCTATTTGTATACACTTGAAATTTAGCAGAATAGAGGATATGTTGCCAATCTAGAGAAACTAACCTTCGCAACAACAAAGTAAAGTCTTGTTTTATTACTGCGAATTAAATTATGCTTGATTCATTCTGGAATTATCATTCAAGTTATTAGCTGGTTTTTGCTTACAAATTGTAATTTAAGTGTAAAAACTGTTTCTTTAATTGTTTTACCGTACATTTACCGTACCGTTTTACGATTTTTTCTATATTTTTAATGAAAATATTTCGAATTTTTATGTATTTTTGTTTACTGATAAAAACTGATAAAATTAATTACTAAATAAAACCAATTTAAATAAAAGGTCTTACATTTTATAATCAAAAAAAGATTCTTTTTTTTTTGCTTTGTTATTTATCAATCGCTCCTCTCCACAAAGAAAAAGAAAGAAAGAAAGGGGCAAAAGACAGAAAAACATTTAATATAAACGGTAAAACTGTAAATGCTTATTTTTTCAATCATATTATAATGCGTGTTCTTTAAATGGTGTTGTCTCAGATTGACGATTGAACGGCGCCCATACTAATGTTTGTTTATTTATTTATTTATTTTTTCTGAATAGCTACTGGGCTTCCCAATGATACCGCAACATTTTCAGAAGTTATGAAGCATTTAAACAAAACACTATGGGCAAATTGTAACATTTAACTCTCGCTCGCACCGTCCAGGACGCAGCTCATATAACCACAATATTTGAAGGCATAGAACGGAAAAAGGTAATATATCTGGGATGTTTGAGGCATTCTATTGTTAACAGAGATCTCATAGTGTCATACAAATCAAACACATACGCCGCTGCACTGCTTAATGTTGAGGCAGAAGTAGGCAGTGATACGAGTCAAGTTTAATGCATGCACCACGATTAGGTAATGAGGCCAGTAGACTAACATATAGGAACGTTACGTGTGTTACACACAATAAAGTTTACATCCGAAACGAGAACGCAATTTCTCACACTTTGTTCCAATGTTATTTTCCGTGTTCAGCAAATAGCTGCTAATAACTTTTGTTGCTCCGACAAGGCAAGGAATTTCCATACAAAGGCACTTGTCGATGTACGTAGGAGCGATGGCGTTCTGTCAGGTACTTCTCCTCACCTCTGTCGCTAATGCTAAAATATAATGCTTAAATACGAAGTTAGTTATTTGACTAATTATTGCTCCACAGTACTACTTGCTAGCGGTCAAACATTGCCCTGTATCGCACAGTTCTAGCAATAGTAACAAGACATACATGCCCAGAATGTGCTGTATCATAATTCAACAATCTTCTAACTCAGAGATATGTGATGTTTACCAGCTCATGTACGTCATACTGTGGAAGCGTAAGCCACTTTAATCGTCCTATTCTGAGGATTGCGGGCGATTGAGAAATTCCATACTTTGCACTTGTTTTCTATTCATTCTTCATCACCCTGAAAATTCCGTAATTTCGTTGTCATTGTGGTCGAGAAGTTCGATAATATTCCGATTGAGTTCTTTTCGAAAGCTAGAATGATTAACAATATGCGATGGGGGATGTAATTTTCTACTTTGTAAAGTATTTTAACACCTTGTAAGGTTTATAATGCGTTTTCTAACAGTTATTTTAAGCTTTGTATCTTTCCTATCTTATTGCTTACAATTTCCTGCCAGAATGTGAATTCAGAAACGCAGAGAATGCAAATGAGAATGAGTACTACTTAAGTCGTGACTCAACCGACTTC
Organism: Stegodyphus mimosarum; assembly: GCA_000611955.2. Taxonomy (NCBI): domain Eukaryota; kingdom Metazoa; phylum Arthropoda; class Arachnida; order Araneae; family Eresidae; genus Stegodyphus; species Stegodyphus mimosarum. The sequence goes on from KK113430.1 coordinate 222,380, forward strand.
AACAGAAAGAGTCTGATTTCCTGACTAGCGCGCGTTTGCCTTCTGGCCACATCTCTCTTAGCTGTTACTACGCTCGGCCATATCTAGGCCCTTGCTAGGCTTCGCCGAATTCGGCTATTTTTAAGAGCTTTAATTAAGCTAGTTTTAGTTCAAATTATTAGTATTTAAGTTCAAGCCCGAGTGGTGGCTTTATTGTAAAGTTCCAAGCCAGAACTGATTGTAAATATACTGAACAATAAAGGGTTTTAAACCCTTCTCAAGTCTTAAGTATTCTGTTCACACTTAAGCGATTATTCGCTTGTAAAGTGTTCGTGGGGTTCTAAGTGAGAACTTAAGATTTAAAGAGTTGAACCCTACAACCTGGTTTGCTTCACACGCCAAAGTTGCATGTTTGTTCCTATTAGATTGAGTTCCATCATTTTAGAAGTAACAGCCAAGGAGAAGGTTTGGGACATTTAGGATAAGAAACTACTTTTTGAGTAAAGTATGAACTTTAACAATTCTGAATTTTGAATATCTAATGTGTGAGTGAAATTATGATCATGATGATAATTTCACTCACACTTTAGATATTCAAAAACCAACGGTGGGCTTTCACTTTGTTGTCAATGTATCTACGGGATCTCATCACATTACCTTTCATTGAAATGCAGCGCCACCATATTTTGTAAAGGTAATGTAAGTTTAGTTTACATCAGCTTTCTAAGAGGGTGTATTGTCTAAAATCGATTCACTTCTTGGCTCCAAAAAACTTATACAGTACTTATTCTATTTTATTAGTTCTTTTTAGAAAATTTAAAAACACATAACTTTGGAGGTGAATTTAGGATCTTGTCCATCTGACGGAGTCATTGTACCAAATTCAGTCAGTACCAAATGAGTCATTGTACCAAATTCAGGTATTAACTCCAGTATTCTTTCTCACGTGTCGATCAGCTTTTTTAGTGCATGTCTGCAGTTAATTGCGCACACATTGAAACATTACAATTTTTCAGAAGGAATAGTATCTATTAATTTCAAAAAAAATATTTTAATGTTTCTTGCTACATAAATTAATATCGAGTTCTATCATTACAATTATCGCACTGCCTGTATTTTGTTTATAACAATACTTACTTCTTAATTCTTTGTCACATTATTCAAGAATGATAATGTTGAACTGCGGACGAATTACTTATGACACAAAAAAAATGTATTATTTCAAATAAACGTTACAATCTGAGTTTACATAAAATCCTACCCATCTAGAAAATAAAAATTAAGAAATAAAATTGGTATACGAAAAGTCATACCCTACTTATTACTTAATTCACGAAGGAAAAGTAATTAAAAAAAAACTTACCAGAAAATTCATAATAATAAAAATCTTGAAATGTATGCAATATATTGTAGCAAATTTAAGACCATGTTTGCATTCTGTAGTCTGTTTTGAACACAAAGTAAACTATGGAGTACTTCTTAAAACATTTTAGACAAAGGTTGAATAAAAGTAGGGAGAAAGTATTGGTTCTCTATTTTTAATGTGAGTTATGAGAAAGAATAATTTTCATATCAATCTGTAAATCAAAAATTGTGATTCGCGCAGAAGTGCAGAGAAAACATACAAACTGGCGTGCACACGGCAAGCAAATGTAAGCTATTTCGAATTGAACCTACTATGGTCCGAATCGGATACTTCAGCCTCAATATCAACTGCACTTCCAGTTCTTGAGATAAAAAATTCTGTGGAGATTCATATTCTATTTGTTAGTTTTATATGTAATTTTTTATTATTTCTATAACATATATATCTAGAAACATCTAAAATAGATCTAAAATTTAAATAAATTCAAAATATTATTTCAGTTGCAAATATACAGAACAGTTACATATTGTTCGAAAACAGAAAGCTCATTTAAGAGCGTAACAGGCTTAAAAAGTTCGTAAAATAATAAAGCATTAGTAAAGCAGAAAACGCACGCTGCAAATTTGATAGGCGAAAAAAAAGGGGGGGGGAAAGAAAGAAAGAAAAAGAGAACAGATTTAAAGCGTGAAATATTATAAAAAATCCTAAAGCATAACGATTTCGAATAGCATGAATTAAGAGTTTAATATGTTAGATATTATTAATATACATATTTTCAAAGTAATTGCTTAAAACTATTAAGAAATATCGATTTACATTTAGGTTAATTAAGTTATAAAAAAATAACCATTCTTTAAACTATAACAATTTGTAACAGATTTCATTTTGCGAAACGTTATTTAAAAGTATCCTCCAATGACACCTTTTCTAAATTATAATTATTACACTAGTATTATAAATTATCCTAATAGAACATGCAAACATTAGTTTAACATATCGATTAATGTGCTGGTTGTTGGGGACTACGATGCAGGGAGGATTCGGTATTCACATCATCACTGCATTCACACTCACAACAACATTTAAACCAACATGCATTAAACTAACGATGAAGGACGAATTCTTAATTTCGCGTGAAAAAGTTTCCATCCTTTTGGTGGAGGTTAACTATTAAAACTTTTACAATAAGACATGGATATGAAATACAACAGCCAAGCATTAAGAACTAACTACCTAAGAAACATTATTTTAAAGTGTGTGAAAGCATGCGACATCAACCAACTAATAAAGTCCACAGTGGTAGCTCTGATTGATAACATTTGCACTTATTAGGATGATGCATCCAGTTTTACTTCCTTTTACGAAGTGAAAAGGAAGTATTGTAATCGCGAAAATTTCTAGTTTCACATTTCAACGAAAATATCCACTTTGACCGCTGTCGATGCAATTTAAAGATGTTTTTGCTTAATATCTAAACGTAAGCACAGAATAAAGGACTCTTTTTCCCCCAAAAAATTATAAAACTGACTTAAAATGGATACTGAAGAGATTTTTTCGTGGCGTCTGTTAACGTACGTAGTCAGAAATATGTTCGTAGTATTACGTAGTACGTACGCATGTATGTATGTATCTCGCTTAACTCAAAAACGACTAGCCTCAGAACGCTAAAATTTTGTATACAGAACTGCTATAACATGTACATGTGCACCTCGCATTTTAGTTGCAATCGGCTGCACTAAAAGTATATAAATATATGTATATGTGTCCATTCTGTTACTCGCCTCAGTGAGCTCAGGTTCTTTATTCTTATATGTTTGTAAATTGTGCATTTTTTGCTTTAAAAATGATTCAATTATATTATCTTTCGGTTAAGATTTTATGACTTTAGTTAACCTGCATGCAATAATTGTGGAATTATCAACAGTTTAAAAGTTTCTCAAATGTGGCTAAGCCTAATTTTTGGTTATGATAGCGGACATATTTGTTTACATTTGAAGCTTAGCAGAATAGTGAATTTGTTGCCAATCTGGAGAAACTAAACTTTGCAACAACAAAGTGGCATCTTCTTTTATTATTGCGAATTAAATTATGCTTGATTCATTCTGGAATTATCATTTAAATTAGCTAGTTTTTGCGTAAAAATTGTAATTTTAATTGTTAAACTTGTTTTTTTAATTGTTCTAACAGTGCTTGGTGTTTTATGTTTTTCTACATCTTTCAATTTTTAATGAAATTATTTTGAATTTTTATGTATTTTTGCCTTACCGGGAAGTGAGAACTGAATTAATTAGTACTGCATGCGCATTAGGTAAGCGGCGCTGAATTGTTTGTGAAAAACTGTTTCTTTTTTATTTGTTTATTTCTTTTATATATCGCTTTAGATTTATTATAGTATTTGAATAAAACTTGTGGTAATACTTCAGATGCTATAATTTCTGATCACACTGAGTTGTAAAACGAATGAGATTAACTTTGTTAAGAGCTAGAGCAGAAGTGTGGCTATAGAAAATAAATGTAGCGAACTTTAAAGAGTGTATTTATTCTATTGTGGTTTATGCGCTATCGACGAAGTAGATTTAATTCAAAATTCGTTAATTGTTAATTCAACACGTGTAAATGAAATGCAGGAAAATTGCGTATAATTTAATATTCTGTACAAGGAAGTCGTGTGGTGCACACATCAGATTTTTCTTTTAGTAAATCGGTGGATTTGGCTCTATTTCAAATTTTGAAAACTTTTCGAGGTAATTTTAATTTTTTCAGCGATATCAACAGCCATAAGACGATTACTTAAAAAATTTTTATGAAAGTCATTCACTTTGCAAATGCAAAATCAGTTTAATACCGAGAAATAAATAAAAAAGAACTTATCTGAATTAAAGAATGTTTGTAAAACTTAGAACGAAATTAAGAAAAATTCATATATATATATCTTTTTTTTTTTTACTTGAAAATAATTACCTTATTATTCATGGATTACTTTGACTCCTAAATATGAACACGTTTTAAGAGGATTTTATTTTTTAAAAAATTTCTTTTATTTAATATCTTCATTTTTCTTTTAGGAAAGAGATAGAAATTAACATAGTTTTAGCCTCAACAAATTTTTGTTGAAAAAACAAAGAATTTTTGTAATTTAAATAATAATATTATTGTTGTTATCGAGACGCTGCGATCGAACATTATCGAGACGCTGCGATTCCATTTACCAGAATTTCAGTTCTGGAGAAATTAAGAAAGTATTTGTTTCAATCCTGATATTTTCTTCTACCTTGTTTGGTGAGCATACGCTGTTACCTTCTTTTTATTATTAAATGTAAGCATCAGAGTCGTTCCAATTTAAAAAGAGCCACCACTGGGAGTAGATTTCGATAACCATCAAATACAACAATAACAACATCAACAACATCAAGAACAGCTGAAGTGCCGAGAATAAAAAAGACTTAAAAGAGAAGAACGTACTTGCCCGTCCAACAACTTGGACAGCTCTGACACCTTTCTTAAACAGCGCCACTGTAGCGAAAATAACATAGTAACAGTTTCCATTAACACAGAAGAAAAAAGAAGTTTTGTGTTTTAAAAGGCTTACCATGATTAATTGTATAGAGAATCACAATGTAGACGGAAGGTTTTCAACAAATTAATAGCTATTTCTCATTAAGTGCTTCAGTTTTGCTATAGAAAAAAATGCTTTTTCATTGAAAATTTGTTTTTAAAAATTTGTACAATATTTGTATTTTGGATACAATACTTGCATTTTGGAGGGGTGGGACAAATACTTAAATCTTGTTCTTCCTTTTTCAGAAAACTGCTTCGAAATTGGTTCACATTATATTTATTTCTTGATTGCAGATTTAAGTGTTAAAAACTGCTTACAAATTAATGTTCTAAGTTAAAGTTCTAACTAATGCAACTGAGATCTCCTTTTCATACATTAAATTCACGCATAGGAAGTTCATAATTAGAAGTCAGACAATATCAACAAATGAAATAGAATGAAGTGTAAAAGGTGCTCTAATTGTAATGCATTGTATGTAAGTCCACTAAATTGTATTTTAGGAAGACGTACTAAACCGTTTTGCTCATTAAATTACATTTAAAAGGGGGGACTGAAGCCATACTTCTCGCTTTTTTAAAAGGCAAGTCTAACTACTTTCTAACGTGTGAATCATGCGTTTCTTAGGAGGAAAAGTCGATTCAAATCCCTCCCATCCCTTTGCAATAGCCAAGTGGCAACACCGTCTCGACAATACTGTCCAAAAAGTGTTGCACGTGTCTGAGCTAATTATAGAACAACCTAATGACATCCATCCCCACTGAACATCATGTGACTTCACCTCTCTGAAGCCACATGACGTTCTGGTCTAGCTGTTTAGTGTGTTGGTCAAACTCTAGCTGGTTAGTCTGTTGGTGCAATACATATTCGATTCTCTTGTGAAGTCTCTAATGACCCACGAACGTTTAGCTGTTTACCTGTTAAGAGATTACTGACATCTGTTAAGAATACTGACTTTAAAAACTTTATTTCTTCATTTTTTATTCGTTTATGGAGCATTTAGTAGATTTCAATATTAAATTAATATATGTTAAACGAGTTAGATAAAACCTAAACTGGTTTACATAAAACACGCGAGATATCTGTAGATAAAAGTAAATATTTGGGTTAGAGATCATTTAACGCAGTAAATTTTCGTCTTGAAGAATTTTGTTAAATTTGTTGAATACTTTCCGTTTACTGACACAAGAAAACAATGGAATCCTTGCAATTCCTTTTGAAAATGATAAACGATGATGTTGACGATCTTGATGAACTCAAATATTTACATACACACTCACTGACATTGCACACAAACACGTGTTCGGGTTTTTTTTCCGTGTTTATTTCTATATATTTATTTTGCTTTAATATTAGGGAGGTTTAACGCAAAGAAAATATTTTAGCACTACAGGGCCAAATCTATCTACTTAAAATAATGCATAAATTACATAAGTCGTAATCTAAAATTGAAATTTGATGCCTTAAGAGAGAGAAATAAAAGCAAATACTATAAACTAGTAATAAATATTAGAATTATTCCCCAACAATACAGCCAAATTCTATCTACAACTGAATGCACGTGCTTAGTTTAAACCTAATGAACTAAACTGGCTTTTGACGGTGTTTTTCGACTTGGACAGAAAAATTATAGTAAACACAAAATAGCAATAATAAAGAAAAAGCACTATGGCTATTTTGAAACGTGTTACGTTATTGGTAAAAGTTAAGAATTAGCGCCTAGATTAGTCAGCCAAAGCAAAGATTAAAAAAGCGTTTAGCAAGTTTCAACCAAAACACTAAAAGGCCAAGTTCAAAGCCACAAAAGAAACTGATAAAAAGCTCAATTACCTTTCTGTTTGGAATCTTTGGCTGCATGTGGGCATAATATGAATGAAAATTATTTAGTCAGTGAGAAAGGTGGTAGTAAAATACATTAAAAAAGAGGAACTTCCACTTGACCAAACATAAAGCACGGAAAGATTAATCGTATTTGAAGTGCAATTTTAAAGTACATTTATTTCAACATTTTCAGTGCTCTAATGAATAATCATTGAGTTGCATGGATATCCAGTACAGTCAAGCCTTATTGAATCTGATGGCGCAAAAGTATTCAACATTCGAGATTTCAACTCTTTTTTTTAGATTTTTTTTTTCAGATTCTCAGATTCTCAGATTCTTGTTCATTTTGGATAGATGTTTCAAAGCAAATATCATAGACTATTGTTATACATTGACAATATAAACAGGATCTATAACATAAACAGAATGAATTTACGGATGTTCTGCTGAAACATTTAACAGAAGAAGCTATCATACATTTTCAGTTATCTTCGTCTACTAAAGATAAATGTTCTTTCAAACGGATTGTAGAGTCATTAGTATTTTTGTTGTTGGAGACGTGAAAATGTGTAGTGTCCTAGCCGGGTCTCGAACCCTTGATCTCTGGAATATGCGTCGGGTATGCTTCCAGTCACACTACGAAATCATGCGAAAAGGAAGAAGAAAAAAACCCTCCTTTCTACTTCCCTTTTAAAGGCCGACTAGGCATTGGAGATCCAATTGCCAAGTCCCGGTGGTCACTGAATTATCTTCCACCACCTTTTAGTTCGGGTGCCTCTTTAAATTCATTAGGTTATTTTGAAGCAGGAGACGTGAAAAATGTAGAACGCCCTCTCAGGTACTCGAATTCTGGAACTCTCGAATACACGTTGAGTGTGCTTTCAGTTACACCACGAAGGATGCGGAAAATTACTTACAGGATAAACTCAATTTCGTTTTGTCTGCTCGACGCACTGATAGAGCAGGAAATATCTAAATGACATTTCCTCTCAACTCCATATAATAAGAAGCATTTGTAGAATCATGCTGCTAATTGCAGTATATATTCATTTCTTTAGATCATTTTGATTGTGCATTGGCCTAGTATAATGTTAAGCATCATCATTCAAGTGTAAATATCGGTTAAAAAGAGAAGGGCGCTCTGTCTTGTCGGAAGTTTTTTCTTCTCTCAATTATTGATAACATGCAGGTATTATAGGCAAACTGAGAAATTTTGGTGGAAGACGTTTTGTTTAGATAATTTGTGACAAAGAATGTTGTTGGCAAAGAGAACAGAAATAGGAAAATATATATATAGGAAAATCGCTCCTGCTGATAATTATTAACAAAGGAGGGCATCACTGGAAAGTTACCAGAATTCCTATATTGTTGTCAAATTGTTTCTTTAAACGATTAAGCGCAAAGTATTACTGCAATTTATTCAGATAAATTAATCCAGTTACTTGGTGTCCACAAAAGCAGAAATAAGCTTTCATATACATTGAAGCAAATTTTCCGCCATCCAAATGAAATACATTACGAATGATACATTACGAATTCAATTTTTATCGTTTGTTCAAAGGAAATATCCCTTGAACAAACGAACGTTTATTCAAAACACGTATCCACATATGATTCTAAAGAGAAAAAAAAGCTCATTATAGGTAGTGGTATCAGCTAAGGTTGCTATTTTATTGACAAGGAAAAAAACTTTATAAGGTATTTCTCCCACCTCCTTCGCATGCCTTCGTGGTGTAGTGGTCAGCACGCTCGACGCGTAACCGAGAGGTCCGTGGTTCGATTCCGGCGAAGGCGTTGCTCATTTTTCATCACTCCTGCTTCCCAAATAACCTAATGTCTCTAAAACTTTTCCTACCATAGAGCCAAACTGTATGTTCATCTTGTTTTAAAAACAAAATAAATGCTGTACTCGGTTATTTCAATTTTGCACTGCAATTTCTAAGGTAAGTACTTAGACTTGCGAATCTGATTTGCATGCTTTCCGACACTTAATGTAGAAATAAATGCAAATGCACACTGAACGAGTGGAAAATTATGAATATTATGAAAAAAATTGTTTATATTTATATTGCAAACATTTCCAGGTTGCTTAATATCTTTCTAACCGTAATAGTACATAGACAGACATTACCGTTTACATACCTCGAATATTTGAAGAAGGTTCTAGCAATGACATCAAATAAAAAGGTTTTTTTTTTCCTTTTCTGGTGTAGCAGAACTAACCTGATAGAAATTGTGGTTGAAGTTAAAATGTCTTAGCTAAAAGTCTTAAAAATATGGCAAAAAATTTATTACATGGATGTTTATTTTCAATCTGTTTGAAAGCATTTTAGCTGAAAACGAAATAATCGGTTATGTTAACACAGCTTATTGCGTAATTTTCAAAAGAATGGTATAACACTCTCCAATAACTTCCGAGACAGGCTACGCAAACGAAAGAAATAATGTTAATCTTGTCAGAGTAATGAAATTTTTCTCTGTGAAATATTCATTACTTGTAGCAATATATTGTGCGTGGGGTAATCAAACAGAAATGAGAATATAAAAGTTTTTCCTGATGTTTATTCTAAGGTAAATATGGTGAGCAAGACACATTCGTCAAATATTAAATATTCTGGTCTTAAAAGGACGAATGAGGGGGAAAAAGCGCTAAAAAGTTTTCTAAGCTTTGTGAACTGACTGAGAAAGTCTATTACTGAACAGTATGTGAAATTAGAAAAATTTACTCTTCAGTTTTGATATTCAGTTGCTTTAAGACCAGAAAGATCATTACCGGATCATTTTCCATTAACCGAAAACTTGTCTTATAAGACTTACGCTAATACACTCATGTCCATAAATTAAAGATAATGCAAAATCAGGCAAAGGAAGAGTTAGAATCAAACCAAATTTGACTTATTCGTAAAGCTTATTTAAGAAACAAAAGCTAAAGAGCAAAAAAAGATGCTATATGTTGATATTATTAAAAAAATTAGCGATTTTTTCTCCCTGGAGCAAATTACAAAAAAAACCTATTTACAAAAAAACAATATGACATGTTTGGTATGATTCTTAATACATTGTATGTCTCCCAGACGATGCAATAGAATCCGTACAACGCCTAGGTATGCTGAGTATCAAATTATCGATCTGATCTTGGAGGATGTTACACCACTCAAAAAGCAATGCTCTCCGAAGTTCCGGTAGACACGTAGGAGGAGGTTGACGGGCTGCAACTCGTCGGCCAAGCATGTCCCACACGTGTTCTACTCGATTCCAGTCCGGTGAGAATGCTGGCCAATCCATACGGGTGATGTCCTCCGATGGAAGGCATTCGCTTACGATGTTCGCACGGTGAGGACGGGCGTCGTCATCCATAAACACAAATTGTGCGCCCATGGCGCCGCGAAACAAACGTACATGTTGTTTCAGAATGACGTCCCGACAAATTTGGATTGTCATGATTCCAATTTGAACATGCAGGCCAGTTCTGGAACCCAGAATAATTCCACCCCAAACGAGCACTCCTGCACCACCGTAACGGTGTCGTTCAACGATGTTTTCTTGGTGGTAACGGGTACCTGGAGCTCTCCATATGAAAGTCCGGCGAGAATCAGACTGCATGATAAACCTGGACTCGTCGGAAAACATCACGCAAGCCCACTGTTGCGGTGTCCACAATGCATGCTCTCTACTCCAGGCTAACCGCAGGCGACAGTGAGTTGCAGTAATTGGAACGCATCTGACAGGTCTACGAGCATATAGACCCCCTAAGCGTCTGTACACGGTCTGCCTTGAAATTGTCGTACCAGTGGCCGAAGAGCGCCGACGAGACAGGTCTGAGGCTGTGCTCCGCCTGTTTCTTTTGGCAGTAACAGCCAAATGCCGGTCCTCATTCGGGGTTGTAACTCTGGGGCGACCTGTGCTGTAACGTCTACTCACATTACCATCTTCTTGGAATCGTTGCCAAAGCCTGGAGATGACACACTGGGCAATTCCAAGTTCGTCTGATACTTCCAGTTGGGTACGCCCCTTCCTGACGGCCGATCATTCTACCACGTAATAAAACACCCAAATGCGTCCTTTGTGTCATAACTATTCGGTTATTGCACTGAAATGCTTATAAAGCGCCCGCGAACAATTTTACTTTTTTGCCTGTATTCCTTATATATCACTCTCTTACACTCTCGTCATTGTGACGTACCATCGGTGTCATCTGGTTACTTCCTGAAAATTTGCATATGATTCTTGAAGATGTGTGTAGGGATTTTACAAGTGATATATTTATTTTAGAGTTCGATTTGCGCGTGACTCCGAATTATCCTTAATTTATGGACATGAGTGTAGTTTGAAGCCGATGTTAAATGAAAAAAGAAATATACATGAGACATTTATAATGCTTTATTTGCAGAGACAGCAATAATAATAGCAAGACTCGTATGAATTCCACGAAGTAGCGTATAAAACAATAACCAATTTTGTATTTTTGCATAATAGCGAATTTGTTTGCTGTAAAAGCATATGGCTTGCCTATCGATGTTTGCATATAATGATATGCTGTGTGTACAAACATCCTATCCTATTTTAATGACCACCGAATTTTCATTTCCAGAATGATTATCTTTTTTCGTAATCATTAAACTTTTGCTATGCAAATGTATACCTGGCCAAAGCAAGCCATGTTTTTCAGAGAAGGCCATACGCATCCCTAAAATGAATCACTAACATCATTAAAATTAACCACTAACATTCACTAAAATTAATGTATTAAAGAACAAATAAATTATCATAAGGAAGTTGGATATCATTTATTCGTAAATGTAAGTGTGCAGGCAATCGATAAACATGTTGGCTATCTAGGTGTTTGCATCCCTTCATATTTAATTATTACATCAGTTGGAGGAAACGAAATTATCGACAGTCTATGTTACAAGGAGGATAGATGAAGATACGGTTCTCGTAAGATAAACGAGATACATTTTGGTAGGTATTATTTGAGATGATAAAAATTGAATGGCAGTATTTTGATTCTGAAGCTTGTCATAAAATTTGGGCAACCATTATACCTAAATTACGAACCACGTGTTAAATGTTTGAGTGCTTCAAAATTGTAAAAAATTAAGCGTAATTTGCACAGAGAATGTAAGTGTTTATTATTCTATTACAACGACCATAGAAGAATGACAGAATCTCCATAGCGAAGCAAGGTTGCTTTGAATAAGGAATTCTTCGTTGTTGTTTATACTTCTCTAAATCTCTGGATGTATGAATACTATTTCGGTTGCCCTTTGAAAAGAATCTGACTTACATCGAATGCCGAATTTGATCCTTAGTGATTACTCTGTAAAAATCTTTAAATGGAAAATTGAATTCTCATTTGAATGAATACGAGATTTGTGCATTGTGCTGCATTCACGGTTTGAATATCCTGCATTTCATTAAATAGTGACAAGAATTTGAACGTGCATTATTACAGGACAAAAAATGATTTGGCTCGAAAGAAATCAGTTTTTACTCTGCATCGCATTAAAATATTTAGTATTTTTCTTTATAGAAAAGCGAAGAAAATTTATAGAAGGAATACGTAAGTACAAAGATTTGAAATCTTCTGCAGGTGAAATTTATAATTAATGGAACCCATGTAGCTGCATGATTTTTTTTACTCTCTAGTTGAGGCTCATGTTAAAACACTGTGTGTCATTATACTTGGTCTTCAATCATTTGTTTAGGTTACTTAGAAGATTCAGTAAATATCTCTACCTTAATGTTTAACTTTTTTCGGTGTATCTATATAAGAAAAGTATTATTGAAAAGATAGAAATTGGTTCTTTTTTTCTCGTGCTTCAATTTACATTATTTTGTTTAAAATACCTTGTAAGGTTTATCCTAAGTTTATTAACAGTTATTTTAAGTTATGCCTCTTTCCTATTCATTCTAATTTCAGGTTACAATTTCCTACCAGAAGGTAATTTCAGAAACGCAGTGAATACAAATGAGTAAGAGTAGTATTTAAGTCGATGTTTCTCCGACTTCGAGAGAGAGAGTCTGATTTTCCTGACTACTGCGCGTTTGCCATTTGGCTACATTCTCTCTTAGCTACGACGCCCAGCCATACTTTCTGCCTTTGCTTGGCTTTGCCGATTTAATTAATATTTACGGGCCAACTACTTAGAATTCTGATAGCTTCGGCTATATCTTTCAGATAGCTTTAGTTAAGCTTCGTTTAGTTTAAATTCATATTTATTTAATTTCAAGGCCAAGTGAAGGCTTTGCTGTATACTCCGAGTTAGGAGATGATTGTATTTATTCTGAAAAATAAAGGGTAGTTAACCCTTCTTAAGTCTTATGCCCTCGAAATCGACTGGGATTTTACAAAATCTACGCCGAATACAAGGTTGTCGATTTGCCTGTTTTATTTGCTATCAGATAGTTTTCTAAAAGATTAATTTTAAAAGAATTCAAAAGCCAAGTTGATTCAGGGATATAATAATTTTTATAGATAACTTTTTACAGTGGTGAGTCAAGATATTTATGTTGATCACAAAACTTCAAAGACTTCGTAAGCTCGTCAATTGTATAGACGCTGAAAGATATTTTAGTATCTGTAACATTGTAGTGAACTAATAAACGTGAAACTAATATTGAGACTACGACGATGTTGGCTTAAAATGTTGTTACGAATTTCATATTTATTTGGCTATTTATTTAGAATTGTAATTAAAATTGCTTTATATTTCCCGTGCAACGCAGACGATTTTCGAAGAGAAAGCTGCGTCGAAGAAAAAGGAAAATAAAAGTAAAAGAGCGCGTGCGTTTAATGTTTAATAAATAAATATCTCGTAATTACTGTTGCCATCCAGAAAAATCTAAAAAATCGAGATTGTTCTATTGATAATTAAAAAGCTTATAAAAGCCGAATTAAAACACCTCATCTCAGCTGTTGTTTACTTAATGGTGTTATTGATTGTAACGATTTCGCTGCGAGATAGAATTATTTCATCTGTTTTGACTGAGCTTTTGCTAAACGTTTGAGATATTGTGATATTGTGCGAATATCTCTGAAGAAATATTTCAGCGTTTTAATTTATTTCTTGTGGAAAGAATAAATTTTTTTGTTAATTTTTTACGACTTGTGCATTCAATATATAACGAACCCGTACGCACGTAACAATATTTTTCTTTCCATATTATCGCAGTCGTTTCTCTCATTCAAGCTTAACTTGGTCAAACTTGACATTGTCAGCCAACTTACCGCTCCATCTATGCAAGTAATTACATACTCAGAAGGACGTTTAAACAAACCTTTGTATTTGAAATTTAATAAAAGCTCGACTCAAATGCTTGTGCTCCAAAATAAGTCTTCGCAGTTTGCGGAATTTCAGATAACATTATAGGCGAATTAAAATTCAGAAGTAATTTAAGTCTGAAAATTCATAGCTAAAGGCCTAACGTTGGTCAGTATCGATGCCTTAATTTTTGAAGAACGCTGTTTTTACATACACGTATCTCGTTTAACTTCTGGTGACAGTTGACGAAAAGCAGAAGCGATAGCATAGTTTTAAGAAGTATGGGTTAATTAACCTAAACCTTACCCATTAGTCCCGAAAAGCAATGACTTCTCTTTCTTCTTCATGTTTTCTCTTTTCCAGAAATAAATACGAAATTTTATTTCTGACTTTTTACTTCTGCCTAATTTAATTTTTTTTTTATTCCGAAAATTACTTATTCCTGGTTATCATAAACGTCTTGGCTTCAAAGATTAACATTGTATAATACGAAACAGAATGTAGTAAGACAATGCTTGTTTTTTTAATAAATTTTTGAAAATACAGAAGCATGACACATTTCTTCCAAATTGTTAGAATTCTGTGTCTCAAGTCTGTCATAAAAAATCTTATCGGAAATTACTTCTTGTAGGAAGTTCATATGAAAAGCTGCTTAATTATGGAAGTTTCTCTGGTAAAACTTAATTTCACAAATGTTTGAAGACCAAACATTGGACACGATACTTTGACCTTTCTTTTTGTGATAGTTTGAAATGTAAGCTATCTACACAGATGGATGAAACCTCAATATCAGTTTGATATTTTGTTCGTCTTGAAAATAGATATAACGCAATAAACAGTTATTATTTATTTAAAAGTATCACATTCTGCTAAAAAAATAAAAGTAAATATAATGCCAAAATAAAAAAAAAGAAAAGATACTCACGATTTTTACACTTGCACTTCTTGATCAACTTTTCATCTTTTACATCTTCATGGCAGTGCTTGCAATAATACCATGCTCTACGACAAATTAAAGAATCGGTATTAATTTAAAAATATGTTTAGTATTATTTTCATATAAAAATAGAGTAAAATTAAATCTTGAAACAAAAAAAAATCTTTAAATGTTGTAATTAATGCTAACTTAAAGGTATTAAGTAAACGCGAGATTACCTTTAATATTGTTGCGTGCATACGGATTCGTGATGGATTGAATGCGCAAGTCGTTAAAAAGTTAACAGAATTTATTCTTTTCGCAAGAAGTAAAACAAAATACTGAAATATTTCCTCAGAGATATTCGTACAATATCACAATATCTCAAACGTTAAACAGAACCCAATTCAAAACAGAGAATCTAATTCTATCTCACAGCGAATTCACTACAATCAATTGCAGCATTAAGTAA
Source organism: Stegodyphus mimosarum (assembly GCA_000611955.2). NCBI lineage: Eukaryota > Metazoa > Arthropoda > Arachnida > Araneae > Eresidae > Stegodyphus > Stegodyphus mimosarum. The sequence continues at coordinate 237,755 of KK113430.1, forward strand.
ACAAACAGTTCTCTTAAACCAGCTACAACTGAGCTGAGGTATTTTCATTCGGCTTTTATAAGCTTTTTAATTATTCACTAGAACATTCTAAAACCTATTTTCTCTATCTTTTTCGATTTTTGTGGATGGCAACAGCAATGACGAGACATTTATATATTAAATATTAAATGCACGCGCTCTTTTATAAGGCAGTTTATCAGTGCCTGTGCCAATGGCTCCCACTCATTCAGCAACGCTGTTTTCAGTTCCTGGATGATTCTCGGAGGAGGGTTGCAAGGTGCAATTGCCCTCCCCAGAGCGTTCCAAACATGCTGTATAGGGTTGCGGTCTGGAGACCAGGCTGGCCAATCCATCCGGCGAATATCCTCACTCTCGAGAAATTCGTCGACCAGAAGAGCTCTATGTGGCCTCGCGTTATCGTCCTGTAAGATGAACTTGGGGCCCACTGCACCCCGGAAAAGGCGAATATAGGGTTCTAGTACCTCATCCATATACCTCACGCCAGTCACAGAACCTCTGCAAAGACGTGGAGAGGTGTGCGGCCATCCAACATGATGCCTGCCCAGACCATTACGCCGCCACCGCCGTAATTGTTGACTTTACAGATATTGGAGGGTAGGTAGCGGGTGCTTAGCTCTCTCCATATGAAAGTGCGGCGAGAATGGATGTTTAGGCTAAAACGAGACTCGTCGTTGAACAGAACGTCGCCCATTGCTCCGCACTCCAATCACTATGCTGCCCGCAACATGTTAATCGGACCCTATTGTCCGTAGACGTGAGTGAAACGCAAACAGTCGGTCTTCTGGCAAACAACCCTCTCTCATGCAGTCTTTTGGAAACAGTCACTTACACGGGTTCCTGTAGTTGCATACAGACCCCGAGAGAGCTGAGAAGCTGTAGCCCCTCTGTTACGCCTCGCTAAAATGGACAAATAGCGATCTTCTCTGGTCGTGATGGCTCTTGGACGACCTTTGCCAAGCTTTCTCTCGATGGATCCAGTATCCTGGAGCTGTTTCCATAGGTTACACAC
>KK113430.1:238813-255610 GCA_000611955.2 Stegodyphus mimosarum
TGCGCTTGCGATTGGCCTGCCTCCAGCCTCTCCACAATTCGCCACCTCATTTTTATCCAAACATTGGTGGTTACTCATTTTTACTGTTCCGATGTGAATTTAAGCGACTGCTGCACGATAACACCAAGAAATTCGCCGAAGTGGTGCTAGCGAGCACAATTCGTCTTACCCTCCACGCGCTTATAAAGCCTGTTTTTTTGCTTTTTTTTCACATGTCTACGCTTACGTATTTGCCGTACAAGATTTACATTTTTATCTAGAAGCAGTGGTTTTTCCTTCATTTCAGTTCTTTTCATGCAATTCGGTAAAATATGCAAATTTTCTTAATTTATTTCAGCAATGTACTTACTATATTTCCTTTTCTGTTGATAGATTCGTTCCAAAAATAGCTCAGTTTTGTAAAAAGAAAGCAATCCACTCCCTTCTGTCATTGTTACACAGAAAACTTGTGTAACCGGTTAATTTGTACTGAATCCAATAGCCTGCGTCTGTCTTTTGATTACTCTTCTATGTACGACTTATCTGCTAATTCATGAACAGCTGGGCGTGTGTTATTTGCTTTGTGACCCGTTTCCTTTCAGAAGCTGCTAACTGACATCAATAATGTATTTCATGCATTATCTTTCTCCATTCCGAAATTTTCAAATCTACCGGTTTGTTCTTCGCTCGATAAACGTTGCAGCAAATGGCGGCTGCGGTATTATAGCTACCAAGCTCACGCAATAAAAGAAAATTCTGCTTACTCCTTGCCATTTTAAACCGCTGAACGCATAAGTTACTCTGGCGCACTCGGAACCTTTATACGTTTTGATACTCGTGCTTTATTGGTCAAATTACAGTAGCAGTAGAGCAAGAACTGGACCCCCGTCCTGGATGTGCCTTTCGGAGTGAGCGTGTCCAAGCTCCTGAGACCCCTTCATCGGCGGCGCAGACCCCACAGTCCTTGCCCGGCTTTATACAAAGCATGGGACAAGGAAGAAACGCTAGCAAAAGAAAAAAAAACGAAGAAAATTGAACACTGGACATCTTTGCCTCCGGGCACCACTCCATTGGCATCGATAGTCGCTTGGTGCCTTGTCCACTCTGTCAGTCCCCGTCACTGGAACTATGAGGACCAAACCCCCGACGACTAGGTCGGTGATCTCCAATCTAGCTCCACCACAGACAGAGGAACAGACGCGACAGTACCGGCAAGGTCCCTGCCAAGCCTGAACCAACCTGAGAATAAACTAGGGCTCTAGTCCTGTGAAGTCAACTTATATACCACCGTGGTTGAGACTGCCTAAGTACAGCCAGTACTTCCCAGGAATTCTCCTGAGTCAACCCCCCCCAGGGGGGATTTGGTCAAATTACAGACAAACCAGACTAATCTGGGATGGAAGTCATCAGATCAAACTTGTATCGACAAAATAAAAAGCACTTTTGCACCCAATTTGCTCGCGCATATTTACGTATTATATTCTGCTTTTGCTTTTTTAGTCCAAAGGGGGATTTGTCCCTGAAGGACTATTGTTTTCGTTTTGCGACTTTGCGTTAAATCACTATAAACGGCTGTATCATTTTTCAAATTGTTGCCACCAAAAGTTATCGCTTTGTATTATATTTAAAGAAATTAAGTAATGAAGAATCTGCATAAATGATGTATATTGCTCCAAATGTGATAAAACAACAGTAGGCGCACCTGGAAGCCCAAATTTGGAATTTGTTTTATTATCTATTTCACATTTTGTAAAACTTTAACGAATTTTTAATGAGCAACGATTTAAATGCGAGCCATGGCAACACTCTACGGGGGAAGAAAACTATTTATCTCCAGCGCGTGGAACTTTGTATCGGAAATTCTAAAGATATGCTCATTTTAAAATTATTTTGCGATATTCCTCTTCAACTGAATTTTATGGTTTAAGGGCGAAGAACAGGATATTTAATAAATAAGGCAACACACAAAACGTTAAAAATAAAACGCATCTTTGCGCCCTAATTTAAAATCTGAAACCTTTCAGATTTTTTTTATTTATGTTTAATATTTTGCTCTTTGTTTAGCTCTATTATATGCACACACCCATTTATGCAAAAGCTACTGTGCAAAACATTTAATATGTTAAAGACTGACATAAAAATCAGCCTTTTTAAGGAGTTTTGCTAATCCGAAAATGTGATAACATTAAAGGAAAAATAGTAATTATATTTTTATTTCTGTTGTCGTAGGGACAATTTTTATTTACAAACAAATAAATAAAAATTAGAACTGACCTTTTAACTTCATCAGCTGATTGGGCCATGAAGAAACCTTGGGTGTTGGGGCCTATCTTTACCTTCTTTTTAGGATTTATGGTGATCTTAGTGTCCGAGCTATCCTCATTAGGAATCTCGATTGCCAGCAAAAGAAGTTTTAATTTGACGAAGCAAAGTCTGTTTCGAGAAAGGAAAAATAAATTAGTCATTATTTTCTTAAAAAGATACCAAAATTGTAAATCCTGTTAAAGAAAAAGAACCTATCATTGATGTATTTGTATTTGATTGAGATCCTTCGTCAACGAGGATTAAAAATTAGTCTGTTTAGATCCACACTCAATTATATTGCAGGGTTTCCCTTATTTTGCATAGCAAATTCATTTTAAGTTTGATACCTTTCCTCAACATCTCAACTTCCTCTTGTACACTCATGTCCATAAATTAAGGATAATTCGGAGTCACGCGGAAATCGAACTCTAAAATAAATATATCACCTGTAAAATCACTACACACACCTTCAAGAATCATACGCAAATTTCAGGAAGTAACCAGATGACACCGATGGTACTTCACAATGACGAGAGTGTAAGAGAGTGATATATAAGGAATACAGGCAAAGAAGTAAAACTATTCGCAGGCGCTTTATAAGCATTTCAGTGCAATAACCAAACAGTTGTGACACAAAGGACGCATTTGAATGATCTTTTACGAGGTAGAATGATCGGCCGTTTGGAATATTGGCGTACCCGACTGGAAGTATCGGACGAACTTTGAATTGCCTAGAGTGTCATCTCCAGGCTTTGACAACGATTCCCAGATGATGGTAACGTGAGTAGACGTTACAGCACAGGTCGCCCCAGAGTTACAACGCCGAACGAGGACCGGTATTTGGCAGTTACTGTCAAAAAGAAACGGGCGAAGCACAGCCTCGGACCTGTCGCGTCAGCTCTCTTCAGCCGCTGGTACGACAATTTCGAGGCAGACCGTGTACAGACGCTTAGGGCAGATGGATCTATATGCTCGTAGACCTGTCAGATGCGTTCCACTTACTGCAACTCACTGTCGCCTGCGGTTAGCCTGGAAGAGGGAGCATGCATTGTGGACACCGCAACAGTGGGCTAGTGTAATGTTTTCCGACGAGTCCAGGTTTAGCTCGCAGTCTGATTCTAGCCTGACTTTCATGTGGCGAGCTCCAGATACCCGTTATCACCGAGAAAACATCATTGAACGACACCGTTACGGTGATGCACGAGTGCTCGTTTGGGGTGGAATTATTCTGGGTTCCAGAACTGACCTGCATGTTCAAATTGGAACCGTGACAAGCAAAATCTATCGGGACGTCATTCTGGAACAACATGTAGGTTTGTTTCGGGGCGCCATGGACGCACAATTTGTGTTTATGGATGACAACGCCCGTCCTCACCGTGCAAACATCGTAAGCGAATGCCTTCAATCGGAGGATATCACCCGTATCGATTGGCCAGCATTCTCACCGGACTGGAATCCAGTAGAGCACGTGTGGGACATGCTTGGCCGACGAGTTGCAGCCCGTCAGCCTCCTCCTACATGTCTACCGGAACTTTGGACAGCATTGCCTTTTGAGTGGGGTAATATCCCCTAAGATCAGATCGATAATTTGATACTCAGCATGCCTAGGCGTTGTACGGACTGTATTGCATCGTCTGGGAGACATACAGTGTATTAACAATCCTGCCAACCGTGTAATATTGTTTTTTTGTGAATAGGTTTTTTTTTTGTAATTTGCTCCAGGGAGAAAAAATCGCTATTTTTTTAATAATATCAAACATATAGCATCTTTTTTTTTCTCTTTACCTTTTGTTTAATAAATAAGCTTTACAAGTACGTCAAATTTGTTTTGCTTCTAACTCTTCCTTTGCCTGATTTTGCATTATCCTTAATTTATGGACATGAGTGTATTTGAAATTTTGTGTTGAATACTTGTGCACAGAAAGAGTTATTACCACATATTTGAACAGATACGATAAATTCATAGCTCCGAGTTAATACTGTAATATAGAGTAATTAGCAAGCTCTGATTGTGAATTTATGACTAAAAAGGAAGAAATATTTATTCTTCTTTTTTACTATTAAAATGCGTCATTCGGTGTTAATAAACATAATCATCGACTATTACATTAATAAGAAATAGTAATTTTAATGCCTTAATGTTACAATACGTTCTAAAATATGAACCAATACGAATATGATGAAAATAAACAGGAAAAACGGAAAAAAGTTGTTATGGTTACGAATCATAAAAAAATTCATTATTTTTGTACTTAATAACTATATGAGTAATATATGCGATTAGTAAGCGATGCTAATTTTACAGGACTTAAAGAACATTTTCCTCACAAAATAGCCTCTTCGTTATTACCATTGAATACTAATATTCATTATGTTGAAACATTGCTTTAAATAGTATGCCTAATAACATTTTTACGTACTATGAGACAGTAAACCGATACCAACTATTTTTACCTCATTTTACTGTTCAGATGTTACGCAATTTTTGCTTTACAGATTTTCGGCAAAAATGTTGTTTACTGAACGTTTCTTTGATCAAATATAGCAAAGGATTGTCTGCCTAACGGTATGGATGTTATAGCGGAGGTTGTTTTAAGGAAACTGGTTGGTATACACGTTGCATACAGCCAGTGATGGCAGCAGTTGCATGCAGCCAATGATTCCGTCGAACTATCAATAATCGACAGTCTTAACCAGTTGTCGTGAACTATTTGGAGAATGTCGCAGAAGTAGTACTAACTTCCTAGCTATCTGGCAGAATTTCAACCGCAAAGCTGTCACCCCGTGAAAAGCTTGCAAATGCATTTTAGAGTCAACGAAATGTTAAAATGCACCAAGAAACAAACTTTGTGTGCATAAATATACAGTAAAATGAAGGAAAACTTCTTTCTAAATTTAGAAAACATAAAAATTGCTTGAAAATGATTTCTAATTTTGAGTGAAAAGGACTCAATTAATGAATCATTAAAAAGTCAAGTGATGCCTGTACATACTATAGAGAAGAAAATGTGGGAAAAGGACAGTTATAATAAAGGACAGTAATATTAAATACTTTTTGACTTATTCTAAGCTTCTTAAACTGTCCGACGAGTAAATGTCTCTTCTTTACCTTTTCACGTCACACAGAACACCAATATTCAGAACATCAGTACGAAGTAATTATAAAAGAAGTAATTACAATCCAAAAACTCCTAAAATATTTATTTGTATTTTTTGCAGTATAAGAAATTAAAAATTACTTTAATTCTTACAGGCTGGAGAGATTACAATGATTAAAATTATTTACAAATCAATGTTTAAAGCCTAACACGCTGAATCTGCCATCCCGCGATTATTACGTAATTTCAATCTGAGATAAACTTGCCAATTCGCAGCAGAGCTCTAAAGACGGCCAGAAACAGACGAACTTCAACATGGTAGAGAGAAGTTGCCATCTCTCTCTCTCCTCTACTTAGATTTTCGCTCGTTATTCAAACTCTCTTCATTTACGCTTTCTGGTGTTGTAGACGGAACAGCAGAGAGTGCAGGTGAGAATCATTATAAGAAATAATGTGTTACTTAACGGTGCAAAGTATTTCTAGTTTAAGATTAAGCAGCACACAGCGTTCTCATTTTATCAAACTCATTTATTGTCCGTGGAGCTTAATGTCTTACGCTTATTTCGCAATACTACCAGCAATTTATTTCTACAAACATGAAGAATTTATTTCAGTCTTAATGTCTTCAGTCATTAGGAACAATGTCTGGCAATCGGTAGATGTAATTTGCAGTTTCTTTATGAAATGTTTATAAAGGCAAAAGATAAAAAACAATGGCAGTCAGTGTTAGCTGTGGTGTACAACTGCGAAAAATATATATATAAATATATATATATATATATATATATCTCCCATTTTACTGGGCCGATTGACAGAATTCAAATTGCGTTTTCCATATCTCGAAAGTGCGACTTAGGATATGTATTAGATTTTTATATAGCATAGTTGAAATATAGGTATTTTGATAAAAAATGGTACTTTTTCTGAAATGGCATGCCAATTTTTTCCTATAATTCGATTTTACGACTCAAATTATGCCAAACTGCTAAGTTTTGTAAAAATCGCACGAGTCGTTTTTAAAACATTAGCTCTCAAAATTTTAGCTGCTCAGTGTTAATTCAATTTGGTATGTATTTATTAATATCTCTTTTTTTATGAAACTTACTTGATTCCTTCTTACACAGTTCGAAATTTAGGTTCATTCCAAATAAAATTCACCCATTTCTTATGATTTCTTAAAAAATTTGTATTTTTAAATAATTTTTTAAATTTTTCGAAAAACATTTTGAATTATAATCTATAAAATTTTTACTATCATTGTAAACTAGATTTATTTCTAAGCATACCTGCAAAAAATTAGAGCTTTTTATTCAAAATTTAAAGATATACGATAAATTAAAAGATATACGTGAATTTATATATTGGCGCGTTTTGAAATTTGGCATACTTCTTGAAAGCGATAATAGCGAAAATGTGGTTTACGCACCTTGTTAAAATTATTTGAAAGTAGAACGATGTGACTTTTTTTCCTTCCCTGCACAATAGAAGGGAAGGAAAATAGGTTGCCCCGTATCAAGAAGTTCGGCAAATGGCCAAATTCTTGGCTCAAACTGAAAAAAATTCGCCAAGTTAAATTTTGAATTTCTCCGTAAATTTCGCACCAAATTTTATAAAATTTCATATATATAGGCATAATTTGAGTCGTAGAATCGAAACATGGAAAAAAATTAGTATGTTATTTCAGAAACAGTCCGATTTTTGTATCAAAATACTTATATTAGAACAAAGCTATATATAAATCTAATATATAGCCTAAGATGCGCTTTCGAGACATGGAAAACGCAATTTGAATTTCGTCAGTCGGGCCAGTAGAACGGGAGAAATAGAACTTTTTTTTTTGCTCAGTGTGCTTTGTATAGATTGCTTCTGCCGCAAACATATTGCATATTTCTGTTTAAGTTAAAATATAATAAACTAAATTTTTATTGCCTTGTAAAACTTAATCAAACGAAAATACAAACAATTAGTTAATTATTCTAGTTATGCAAGCATGTCTGAAATAAATCTTCGCAAGAGGACAAGTTACAGTTCATGGAGAATTTTTTCTACTTCTCTCAATAAAAAAATACATTTTCATTGGTAATAAAAGGTGATTAAAATAATAATTTAAAAAATTAGATAAACGAACTTTAATTTTTATGATATGAAATAATCACCGATAAATCCTTATATCTAATCTTAATCGAACGCTTCAACAGAATTTTAGTTTAAGTAGTTTAGCCAGAATTTTAATCTAAAATGATTCTCTGAAAAGTATGAGAGGTTGTTAAACAATAAAAAAACTTGTCTTTTCAATGCTTGAGAATAAAACGAAAACAAAGTGTTAAACATCTGATAACTTTCAATTTTAATACGAACTTTGTAAACCTGAAATGAGATTGCGACAAATTCCTAAGACAAACAGAAATATACTTACTCCGCTGCCTGTGGGAAGGTCATTCCACCAAATGACGGCGATAGATTTTCCGTGTACATCTCCATTCCTGTGCCGCACAGGTAATCATTCTGCCACTCTGGCATATCTGGAGACTATGGAAGAGAAAAAAATTGCTCGAAATAAGAGCGAATTATTTCAAATAAGGTAATCAATATATTTCCAGACTATGTTTTTATTAATGAATTTTGCAGAATAATTACAAGTATAAAAAATTATGTAATCATGTAGTATACGATCTACCGCGTTTAATGAGTTGTTTATATCTCAGTAGATAGCGCCACTGAAATGCTTTTTTTAAATTCGAATATTCGAGAAAATGATAGGCAAAAGAAATGTTTAAAATAAGAACCTATTTTAGTGCCGTCATCTAAAAAATAAATAGATAATTAAATGCGGCCGATCGCATACTATATAATTGGCGATAAACCTATTCTATGCTTGACTATTGTTGGTGTTTAACATGTCAGGACTGAGTGTTCGGTGCATATTCTTGGCAAACATCTTGTGAAAGTAACTAAGTCCTAAGTCCTGATCTTGAACAGGGAGCTGAATGCAGCTATGTTCTTTGGTAGAATACTGTGAATAAGTGGTAGAAGAACTACACTTCAGAGGGATTTAAAATCCTCTTTTATTAAACCACAATTTTCTACAGCCACTTCCCAACTCGGGAGGGATACAGAAAATAATGACCGCCACTTGGGTCTAAACTGAACAATCAAATTTAATTGAAACTAAAGTTAATTAGAAATTAAGTAGTCGTTGCTCACAGAGCTATGAACGCGAGGTTGGCCTCTAAACTAAATGGTGCGTAGCAAGGTTTAACTAATACTGACGCACTTAGAATTACTTCAATAAGCAATCACGTAAAAGCGCAATGGCTTAGAATTTAAATGCTCAGGCGAACGTCGAATAGAGTAACAGTGGTCTGAGACTAAAAGCTCTCTCACCCTGAAAGGTTTCTACCTTTCGTTTAAATATAACTTGGCTCCACTTCAAATTAGCATAAAGCTGAAACGCGCGCTTATTCTAACGGGAAGTTGAAATGAGAACAGATAGAAAAGGGAAAATTAAAACTTTGTTAGTTTAACTAAAACCTTACAAACAAATAACTAAACCTAATATGAAATTTTACCCTATTGTTGCGTGCGTACGGTTTCGTAATGGATTGAATGCACAAGTCCATAACAAGTTAATAAAATTTATACTTTTCCACAAGAAATAAAATAAAATGTTGATATATTTCCTCAGAGATATTCGTACAATATCATACTATCTCAAACGTTAAACAAAACTCAATTAAAAAAAACAGAGAAACTAATTCAATCTCACAGCGAATTTGCTACGATCAATAACAATATTAGGTAAACAACGTTTGCTTAAAATAGCTACAACTGAGCTGAAGTGTTTCAATTCGGTTTTTATAAGTTTTTTAATTATTCACTAGAATATTCTGGTAAAATCTATAAATATCTCGATTTTCATCGATGGCAACAGCAATGACGAGATAGTTAGTTATTAAATATTAAATGCACGCGCTCTTGTTTTTACTTTTCCGACGTAGCTAAATCGTCTGCGTTACACGAAAAAATAAAACAATTTTAATTAGAATTCTAAATAAATAACTAAATAAATACGAAATCCGTAACACTATTAATAAGAGGTATCGTTACAGTTTGAACCTTAACATTAAATTATTATTCTCGGAGCTGCACTGGAAAGGTCATTGGAAATGTATTTTTGCAAGTAGAGGTGTAATGCATAACATTGCCTTTAGTGATATTTTTTTTAGATGCGCGCCATAAGAGCGGTGTCTTGATCCTTGAAATTATACTGATTTAAAACTGTCAAATGCTTATTATCTGAGGAGTCCTTCACTGTAAATATCTTAAAGGTATCTCATAACGCAGCTAAACTGTTTCAATAATCACAGCATGTTTAACCCTCTGTGTGTAAAACATATTGTCTGCAACCAATAAACAGAAACTTTTAAGAATTTTTAAGTGGTAGATAGAGTTCACGGAACGTTTTAAGCAAGAAGTTTTATTAGAGGGGAAAACTTAATAAAAGCATTTTGTAAAATTTATTAAAAACAAAGAGATAATTAATCACCAATTAAAAAATCTAAAGTGTACACCACATGACTTCCTTCTACAGAATATTAAATTAGACTTAATTCTTAGATTTCCAAATGCTATTATCGACACGCTTTCCGTTTGACTGATTGTTTAGCGGGTTTCCTATTTAGTTTTGGATTCCTTCCTACTATTAACTGTGATGTCTGGTATTCTGAATTTATGGATGTCAAGCGTATTGAAAACTTTCCATCTTTAGTGCGACAAAAAATATTTTTGAAAGATAATCACTTACTAGGCAGATTACCCACTGGTTAAATTTTTTGAACTGCTTCTGATTTTATTTGACTGTTTGTAGCACGTTTTTTTAAGTCGTAAGGACTGTTGTTTTCGTTTTGCGATTTTGCGTCGGAAACATTAAAAGTCTGAATCGCTTTTCAAACTGTTGCCACCAAATCTTACAGCGCTGTATTATATTTGAAGAAATTAAATAATGAAGAATCTGCGTAAATGTATGTATATTTCTCCAAATGTGATAAAACAACGGTACATAGAGCCATCCAATTTTGAATAACGTTCGTTTCGACCCGAATAGGCGCATCTGGAAGTCCGAATTTGGAATTTGTTTTATTATCTATTTCATACTTTATAAAACTTTAACGAATTTTTGAGGAACAAACTCAAACGATTTAAAAGCGAGTCATGGCAACACTCTAAGGGGAAAAACCCTTTTTATCTAAAGCGCGCGGAACTGTGTATTGGAAATTCTAAAGATATACTTTTTAAAAATTTTTAAAACAGCAATTTTGCGATATTGCTTTTGAACTGAATTTTATGGCTTAAGTGCGAAGAACATGATATTTAATAAATAAAGGTAACACAGAAAACGTTAAAAAAACGCCCCTTTGGACGTAATTTAAAATCTGAAACATTTCAAATTTTTATTTATTTTTATTTTTTCCCTCTAAAATGTTCCTCGTGTTTTTAAATTTTGTGTGCTTTTAATTTTCATGTTGTAGGATTGAAATTCCTTATGTGTTAGTACTGTATTTTTCTACACAAGTAGTGAATAATCGTATATTAAAAAAACTACTGCTAAGAAAAAAGTGTTTTTTTTTTACACTCACGTATATAGGGTTTGATTTTGTTGGTTAAACGTAACCATTATATTAGCTACTCAAATTGTAACGACTGTATAAACTGGAAACTGGGAGAAATCTTTCGAAGTTTTCTTCTGCCGGTGATGTGAAAAAAGACATTTCGGCATAATACAGGGTGGTCAAAAAGAAACTTAGCCAACATCTACACTTGTAGCATCCGTTCCGGTTAACCGATCGAGATGAGATGACTATATATATAGTGATATATAGCGATTCTGTGAACGGCAACACAGGGACGCTCACGGTACGGTTGCAGAAATTCGAAAATGCATTCTGCCTACGCAATTCCGGTAGTAACGGTCATCCCATTTTGATAATACAGTTGCGCCAGAGTCGGGACCTTCGTCCTGGGTTGCCTTTCGAAGTTGGATATCCAGGCCCTGGTGGACCCCTCAACGACGGCGCGGACCCCACAGTCCCTGCCCGGCTTTATACGCCGCCTCAGCAAGAGCGAAAAACGTTATAAACTTAATACAAAAAAGATCTCTGGACACCTTTGCCTCGAGGCACCACTCCCTCAGCATCAGATAGTACGCTTGGTGCCTTGCCTTACTTCGTCAGTCCCCGTCACTGGAACTATGAGGGCCAAACCCCCATCCAGAAAGTCCGTATATCCACGTGTTATATAGCTCCATCACAGCCAGAGGAACAGACACGACAGTACCAGTACGGTCCCTGCTGAGCCTGAACCAACCTGAGAATAAACTCGGGCTCTAGTCCTGTGAAGACAACTTATTTACCCCCGTGGTTGAGACTGCCTAAATACAGATCCTAGCCAGTACTTCCCAGGAATTCTCCTGTGTCAACCCCCGGGGGGATTTTGATAATACAGTTTTATCAATTCACCACGAACTTTCCCAGGAAGAGTCATTTCGTCGCCATGTGCGAGTTCCCGAATGACGACTTCGAGTACCCGCCTGTCATTTTATTGGTTTCTTACGCTGAATATCTGGCAATCGGAGTTCTGTGACTGGTATCTTGCCTCTGTTACATGCAAATTTTCTGCGTGCTCCCCGATCGTGTTTCGTTTGCCGGTTTTCAGAACTCTTTTCTTGTGTATGCATAACACGTCCCTTTTTGGACACATCGGTACCGTTCCAACGCTATTTAGGGTTTTCGCATGCGCTGAGCATTTTCCGACCGCAAAAAGTTGGCATTCCCATTCGACATTTTTGAGTTTCTTTAACTATAACCGTAACCGTGAGCGCCCCTGTGTTGCCATTCGCAGAATCTCGAACGCATGCCTCCGAATAACTATATTTGGAATCTCATCTCGATCGGTTAACGGGAACGGAAGCTAGAAATGCAGATGTTGGCGAATTTTCTTTGTGACCACCCTGTATTTCAATAGTTAAAAAGCAAAAGATCTGCCAATCGAATCGATTAAAACGGCTAAAACGATTGAGTGAGGTTAAAACTTTAAAATGAAAAATTGTAATTAATTTTATTAGTTGATGTTTAATATTTACTAGTAAAATTTCATAAAAGCACTTGCTAAACGATTTATGGAATTAGAATCTTAAGGTGCAGGACTTAAAAAGCGGAAGCTTTCTATATACGAAACATTACTGGATAAATTGTGAGGTTTTATTTCAGAACTTTAAAATTCAGACTTTTTATTAAAAAAGAAAAAATACCCAACCGAAGACCTTCTTCTTGTAGTTCTACTATATCTTTAAATAAATATTCGTAGTATAAACCATGACTAAAATTAAAATACATGAGATAGTTATCAAGTTTATAAATGTATAAATTTGAAGATCTGAAAAAAAAATGTCGTTAAGTTATAAGGTATTTCTCCCGCCTCCGTTGTGTAGTGGTCTTCGTGGTGTAGTGGTCTGCATGCTCGACGCGTAACCGAGAGGTCCGTGGTTCGATTCGCGGCGAAGGCGTTACTCACTTTTCATGTCTCCTGCTTCGTAATAACTTAATGTCTCTACAAAGTGACTAACAAACCTCACGCCCATTTTCAGTTAATAATTTTTATTCTTGTAATAATTTCTTTTCGAAGCATTTGGCGACATAATTAATTTACCTTTTAATTCAATAATAACAGAGGAAGGATGATATTTAAGCTTACTGTTTTGTAGGACCGCATGGCGAAGAGATTCGCCATCATGGTCGAGAAGCCAGGTGCCAGACAGCTTTGAGCAATGAAGCCCAGTTTCAATTCAGATACACAGATGACATCATCGCCACGTTTCCAGTTCCAGCTTGGTATGTTTAAAAGGTAAGCCTGTGAAAAAATGAATTAAATCTTATGCTTTAGCCCACGCAACATCAAGTACAAGAAATATCATTTATACCATTATGAAGAGTGAACCAGTCCATTATGTTACATTGAATATTTAATACAAATATACGGTACATATTCAACCTATTAATTCACCTTGTTTAAAATTAAGAAGTATCTCCACGAACAACCCCGTGTCTTGTGGGAATCGAATCACTATATTTGTGATGAATCCGTGATGCAACAAATAGCTTGCTTTGCGAAGGGAAAGGTGTTTTTATGCGTAAACTTAATGATAATTTGTACTCATATTTTACAGCTGATTTGTTATTTAAATTTTGGACTTGGCCAGTTTTTTTGGGGGGAGAGAGGGGGCTGCCTTAAAGAAAAATATAACAAACCCCAAATTCAGAAAAAAGTTAAGGTTACTGTATAAGGTATTTCTCCCGCCTTCCTCGCATGCCTTCGTGGTGTAGTGGTCAGCACGCTGGGTGCGTATTCCAGAGGTTCGTGGTTGGAGTCCCGGCGAAGGCGTTGCTCATCTTTTATTTCTCCTACTTTCAAATAACCGAATAAATCTACAGTGGCGCCCGAACTATAAAGGATGGTGGATGATGATTCTCCACCACCAGGATTTGGCGATTGGGGCCCCTAATCGCCAGTCGCTCTTTAAAAGGGGGAGTATATAAGGTGTTTTTCCCGCCTTCTTGGCATGCTTTCGTGGTGTAGTGGTCAGCATGCTGGGCGCGTATTCCAAAGGTCCGTGGTTCCAGTCCCGGCGAAGGAAGAGATTTTGTATGAAAATCCATTCTTAAATATTTAAATTTGTTGAAACGTTTTCCGTAATGTGTTTAGAAACATTTTGCCTTATATTTTATTCTTATAGTGAAAAGGGCGAACGCCGCCCAACCGGTGTAGTGGTTAGCGTCGCTGACTGCCGTGCCGAAGGGCTCGGGTTCGAATCCCGAAGAAGGCATGGATGTTTGTAAATGTATAGTGCCGGTGCGGCATGGTGGCACTTAAAATATGCGGCGAGCCGAAAGTCATCTCATGTGGTTTGGTGAAGGGGGAGAGGAATGGGAGAGCCTCGGCCCCGTCTCCCCGGGATGCTCTACATCAAGATTGGGGGTGGAACCGAGCCAAATCGCACTGTCACCTGTTAGGTGCTCAAGGCTGTTGCCAACGACAGGCGCAGTCTGGCGTTCCTTGACAAGAGAATTCTCGTGAACTTGGGCTGACTCTGTCAGATAAGTGAGCATGAGTAACAACAACAACAACAACAAAGTGTGAACTCTGCAGTAAGTTACCTATGTAATGGACGAGATGTGATTATTTATTTTGTACTATTAATTTTTGAGATCCATCTTCTCGTCAACACACAGTTCCTTTTTTCGTTCTAAGGAATATTTTACCAGATTCGAAGTGTCGAATGTGAAAATATAAACTTCATAGGCTGTCCATCAAATAATACCTAACAGTAACGATTTATACAATTTACAGTTTATTTACATTGTGGGGTTTTACTTATTCAATGTTCAATGTTCAATTCTTGAACCCCACAAACACTAACTATTTATTTCTCAGAATAAATGCAATCAGTTCCTAACTCGGAACGTACAGCAAAGCCTCCACTTGAACTTTAACTTAAATAATTATGAAATTAATCTAAACTAAAGCTGTCTGAAGATATAGCAGAAGCTATCAAGATTCTAAGTAGTTGGCCCCTAAATCTGAATTAAATCGGCGAAGCCAAACAAGGGCCTAAAGTATGGCCGAGCGTAGCCAATAGCTTAGAGAGACGTAGCCAGAAGGCAAACGCCCGCTAGTCAGAAACTCGGGCTGTCTCTCGAAGTCGGTGAAACATCGACTTCGAGAGTACTCTTACTCATTTGCATGAACTGCGTTTCTGAAGTTACATTCTGGTAGGAAATTATAAGCTGAAACTAGAGTAGATAGAAAAGATGCATGAACTTTAAAATAACTGTTCATAAAATTAGTATAAACCTTACAACATTCAAGAAGACTGTATATTTATTACTTCTTCTCCATAGCAGTTAATAACGACTAGTGAAAAGGAGTCCATTTCAGTCCAGGCTGAGAATTTGATAAACGTTACCTTATTATGATATTGCATGAGCTGGATGATGACCCTGATTTCATCTGAATAGTTTTTGATGGAGATGACCCTCATAATGTTGGCAGCATCTTCTGCATCGGGATCTTGACAGTATTTGTTGGCTAGCACCAGGCAGGCATCTGCTTCGTGAACCTGCAAGAAGACATCAGAATATGAGAACTCGCCCATTCATTCCGAACTAAGATTACTTGATACCATAAGCTGTACCAGCTATTTGCAATTTTTTTCTATTTATGCTTCACTTGCAGTTTTCGAATTATCTAATGAGATTCGAAAACCTGTCGTTTTCGAACTCCTCAGTAGTCGAATGATTAAGACCGCTGAACGTTAATAGTTCAAACCCCAGAGTACGACTTGACTGTATGGGCTCGTTCATGGTTTCCTTCGTGAAAAACGTAGTTCCAAGCAATTTTTCCTCAGAAGGTTTTTCACGAAGGTACCGCTTTCTTTAGTATAAAGTTCTCGTATACTCTGAAGTACTTTAATAACCTGGCGTACCTTTCTCTGAAGATACTGGAGGAAATGCGATTTGGCACTTAAAAATATAATCACATTGAAAGATAAATCAGGAAGGACTCCCAATAAAAAATTTCCTATAGCAACATTTATTGAACAAGAAAGTGTTATGAGCGGAAAAAGATTAAACATCATTCAATCAATAAGATTATCCTGAAATTACATTTTAAAAATTGAAAGTTTCCAGTATGTTTGTCAGGTTTAAGTGTTCTGTGCATACTTTTGGCGAACATGGCCGTGATAGTGTTAAAGTCCTGATCTAAAACAGGGAGCTGAATGCAGCTATGTTCAGTGGAAGTGGTAGAATAACTGCACGCAAGGAGGGTTTAAAATGACCGTTTTATTAAACTACTATTTAGAGTCACTTCCCAACTCGGAAGGGATAACAGAAAATAATGACCGCACTTGGGTCTAAACTGAACAATCAAATAATTTAAAATAAAGTTCAGTAGAAAATTAAGAAGTCGTTGCTCATAAAGCTATAAACGCGAGGTTGGCCTCTATGCTAAACTATCCATGGTGCGTAGCAAGATTTGGCTAACACTAACGCACTTAGATTAATTCAATAAATATTAGAGTAACGGCGCTAAGGCTTAGAATTTAAATACTAGCTAGTCGGGTGAACGTCGAACAGAGCCGAAGTGATCTGAGACTAAAACTGTCTCCCACCGAGGAGTTCCTTCCTAAGCTTTTAAATACAAAACTTGGCTCCACTTCAAGTTAGCATAAAGCTGAATCACGCGCTCATTCTAACGGGAAGTTGAAATAAGAGTACACAGGAAAGAGAAATTAACATAAAATTTTGTTAGTTTACACTAAAACCTTACATGTTTTGTTCATTAAAATTTAAAAGACTAATAA
>KK113430.1:264028-322282 GCA_000611955.2 Stegodyphus mimosarum
AAGTGGAAGCAATAATCATATGTGAAAAACTCTTGAACAGTGTAAAACAGAATGTACTTGAATCTTGCAACATTATCCAATTTAATTCTGTGCAAATTCGAAATCCCTGACAAATACTATTTTAAATATTTAAAATTACACATGTCCGAAACTTTTGGATGAAAAATTCAAATTTTTTAAAATATGCCTAGAAGTATTTACTTTAAGATGATGTGAGAAGTTTTATTGGTTGTAATTCAAAATATGTTTCGAGAAACTTCCAAAAATTATTCGAAAATAAAAAAAAATCTATCTATTTGGATTAAAACTGTATATCAGATTTAAAGGTGCCATATTAAAAATACATGTGATATGTGAAGACGTACATATGAAATTCAATCACCATTACACAGCCAGAATTTTGATATTATATTCATTAAATTAATTAAAAATTTCTTGCGCAGTTACTCGGCATGTCATTTACAGAGGCTGTTCGCACATATTTTAGACGATGTATATTGTATTCACAAATTCACATTAAATCACATAAGATTCTTGTGTTTTAAATGTTCTGTTTGACATCCCTTATCCTGAACTATCTTTCGACATCGCAATTTCCTAGATAATAATGCCTTTTGAAGTGTCAGAAAAGGTATTCTATCCCATTCCTCTCGAACAGCTTTCCAGAGTCCGGTTAGGGTTTTGGGACAACGTTTGGATAATGCAGTTTTCAAAAGCCCGAAAGCACAAAAATCCATAGATGACACATCGGGAGATTTAGTAGGGATATCGGTGAAGGGTATGGCCTTGATAGCAGTTTTTTGTTCCATTTCTTTTAGGAAATTTACAGTGGATTTCGATGTGTGACTGCTAGCTTTGTCCCGCTGGAGTCTCACAGATGGATGGCACTGTGGGTAAAGCGATGGTATTTCATTCAGAAAAATGGGCGATAAAGTATGTTCCTGATAGTATTTGGAGTTAATCTTGACATTTTTTGCACTCTCTTTATTTTTAACTTGCCATTATAAGAAAAACCAGCAACATTCATGAATCCCTTAGAAAAATTTTCTTTCGATTCTTTGAACCATGTACTTAAATTCTTTTCTCCCCTTTTATGATAATAAATGGCTCTTTTTTTGTTACAATCATTTAAATACACCCATGCTTCATCTATTGTGACAATTGTTTTCCATTTTTCTTTGGATAAGTGTTTCTCATATAGAATTCTGCAGCGTGTCCCGCGTCGAGCGATATGCTTCGGAAGAAGACGATGCACAGTGCGTTTTTTCGCTTTCTTAAGATTGAATCGACGTTTATCATTTTGTTTACAGTGGACACCGAGCATTTTAATGATTTTGCTACTGTCCTTTGAGTAGGGGGATTTTCTTTTAACATTTCTTTTAACGTACCTTTACAATAGTCGAAGATGTCCGTTTTTTCCTTGGATACTTGTTTGGAATTTTTGTCCCACTTGAGGCCCCAGTTTGACGTTTTTTTCTTTTCTTGTCGATGATATTACCTATTGACGCTTTAGTTATCCCAAAACCATGACTCTCACATCGTTTTTGGATAACGGAGTATGCCTATTTCTCTTCGGAAAGAGCGTCAATGTAGCCTTCGAACCACTGCTTTGTTAAATTCGCCATTTTGAATAAAAACAAAACTTTCGAGCCACAGACGATAATTTTGACTTTTGAAAACATAGTACAATTGCAATTACTTCTTTTGCAGCAAACGAGTTTTTATTATCGCTTACCAAAGTCGTCTAAAAGATGTGCGAACATCCTCTGTTGAACTCCGATTTTGAATCAAAATACTCTCGTTATTACAATACATTATAAAAATCGAATATATACCATAAGTCGCGTTTTCGAGACGTAAAAAATGCAATCTAAAAATATCAATCGCCGACAACAATTCGACGAATACAAATTTCCTTTTTTTTTTTACCCCATCGACTGTAGTTTGTTGCTTATCATCATACTGGACCATTTGGCGGTATTTATTGATATTATAAAATAGCATAAAAATAAAGCCTATTTTTTTGCTTCAGAATTAACACAGAAAAATAAGACAAAAACATGTTACCTGTGTAAGAATACAACTTCTACATCAACATCTTCACGGTCCTCATGAAGGAAATCCTTAAGAAAGTGAGACACAGACTCGTAGGTAATATGTCCACAAACTACGATATGCCTGCAAAAATTAAAAAGTTAGTAAATGCACGCTTTATTTTCATAACAATGATTAAAACTAGAAAATTCCTACCTTTTCAGTGAAGGTCAAGTTATAATAATTGCTCCATCTCGTCATTTATGATTTACGATTCAAATTCCTATGGATCAAAGCTATCAGGTGCTTATTTGGAATCATTATGCCTGTCATTTTTTTGTTAATTTTGCGCTTATAAAAAACGAAAGAAGGGAAAATAACTAGAGGACAAGAGAAGAAAAACAAAAAATTGTGCAAAAGACTATATTGTTAGTTAACCTCTTAAAAACTAATCTCTTAACACAGCATTTAATTTGCTACCGGTTTAATCGAAGTTAGTGATTTTTAGTTTAGGTATAATAGGTCATATGAGACATAGTCATAGTATTTATTTCATAATGTAAAGCCATTTGAAACAAAGCTTGAGGGAAATTAGATAATAGTAAATTAACGGAATTCTACTGTGATTAAATATGTATTTTGTTTATTGAATAAAACGACTAATAATATTTTTTGATTATCATATATAGAATGTTTCATATATTTCCATAGATCATTTATAGAAATGTTATAGAATGTAAATAAGAAAATACAGTTAAATATCGGATATCTGAAATGCTTGGGAGAAAGATTTAGCTTTTAATATCACTTTATTCCACATAATACACTCATGTCCATAAATTAAGGATAATTCAGAAACCCATGGAAATCGAGCTCTAAAGTAAACATTTCACCTGTAGAATTGTCGCACACAACTTCAAGAATAATATGCAAATTACAGGAAGTCATCAAATGTACTGTAGTACATTGATGATGTACTGTAGTACAAATGTACATCAAATGCACCGGTAATACGTCAAAATGGCTAGAGTGTAAGAGAAGCTTATATAAGGAATTGTAGCAAAGAAGTAAAATTGTTCATACGCGTTCTGTAAGCTACTAAGTGCCACAACCGAATACTTATCACGCAGAGAACGCATGTGGATGATTTTCAACGTGGTAGAGTTGTCGGCTGCTTGGAATAAGGGCGTACTCAAATGGAAGTATCCGAGGAACTTGAAATAACCCAACGTGTCATCTCTAGGCTTTGGCAATGATTCCAAAACGATAGAAATGTCGGTAGACGTTACAGTATAGGTCACTCCTCGAGTTGCAAGCCCTAAGACAACAGCATTTAGCAGTTACTGCCAAAAGTAGCAGACCAAGCACAGAATCAGACCTGTCTCGTTAGCTGCCGTCAGCTATGGGTATGACAGTTTTAAAGCAAACCGTCTACAGACGTTTAGGACAGATTGGTTTATATGTAAGAATTGATATAATATTTATTAAATTAATTAAAACTTTCTTGCGCAGTTACTCGGCATGTCATTTACAGAGGCTGTTCGCACATTTTTTAGACGATGTATATTGTATTCGCAAAACTAAATCACATAAAATTCTTGTGTTTTAAATGTTCTATTTGATATCCCTTATTCTGAACTATCTTTCGACACCGCAATTTCCAGGATAATAATGCCTTTTGAAGTGTCAGAAGAGGTATTCAGACCTGTCAGATATGCTCCGCTCACAGCAACTTACTGTCGCCAGCAGTTAGCCTGAAATAGAGAACATGCAATGTGGACATCGTCACAGTGGGCTTTTGTGATGTTTTCCGACGATTCCAGGTTTAGCTTGCAGTCTGATTCACGTTGGACTTTCATATGGAGAATTCTAGGTACTCGCTGCCATCACTGAACGGCACCGTTACGGTGGTGCAAGATTGCTTGTTTGGGATGGAATTATACTGGCTCCAGAACAGATCTGCATGTTCAGTTCGGAAACATGACAGGCCAGATTTATCGGGACAACATTCCGGAACAACATGTACTTTTGTTTAGGAGTGCCATGGGCACAGAATTTGTATTTATGGATGACAACGCCCGTTCAAAAATCGTAGTTTTTATGAACGGTATAACACATACACCATCTTTTTTGTTCTTTACCTTTTCTTTAATAAATGGACTTTATGAATAAGTCCCGGTCGTTTTGTTTTTGAACCTTTATTTTCCAGAGATAGCATTATCCTTAATTTATGAACACGAGTGTATATGAATAATTAAAATGCAATATGGAGAAAACTATCAGTGATTTAATAAATGTCTGTTGTCGTCAACAAAAAGGTACGCAAGATATGGATGGAAATGTGGGGAATATATTTCCGAAAGAAGATGGTTATTTTTACTTTCTCTGCCGGAACAAAGGCATCCACTCGGCCGATGTTACCCACAAGACTCAATAAGACGGACCTTGTCTTAAAGCACATGACCACTCAGGATTGCTTGGGCAGATCGAATGCTGTCTTTACATAAATGCATACAATGTATTTTCCATTTGCCAGCCAAATGAAGATACACAATAGCCGCTCCATAAAACCTCAGATTAAAACCGTAGGAATAAATAAAGAGCAAATACTTTTTCTCGAATGCTGAGAAATGATCCCATCATTGGATGCACTTTTAAGATATCAAGAAGGTAAATTGCTATTGAAATTTGCTTCAGTCTTTTTATATCTTGAGTAATATTCGTATCAATGTTGAATTCTTTTTCGTAGAAGGAAACAACCCAAAACTACGAAATCGGGGATGTATGTAAGCCCTCATTTTAACACCGCATTTATAAAAAATTTGTTGAACATAAAAAGGGAATTGCAGGTAAACGTTATTATTGGTGTAACGTCTTTCTTTTAAACGTCGCTTCTTCAACACATCTCGTTAGATAGAGCGATTTCAGGATCGATGTATAATTCTCAGCCGTGCCGGTAACATGTGCAAGAATCACATGCTGTTAAAAAATGCCATTAAGATTGAAAGTAATTATTTTTGCCAGTTTCTAAATGGTTTTGCATTAAGAACGTTTTTCAGAGGAAGCGGTCTACACAATCAAACTTCCGTCGCTCGCTTCGTGAGATCATATTGGTCAATTCATGCCTACAGAGGCTGTTCGCACATTTTTTAGACGATGTATATTGTATTCACAAAACTAAATTACGTAACATTCTTGTGTTTTAAATGTTCTATTTGACATCCCTTATTCCGAACTATCTTTCGACACCGCAACTTCCAGGATCATAATGCCTTTTGAAGTGTCAAAAGAGGTATTCTACCCCATTCCTCTCGAACAGCTTTCCAGAGTCCTGTTAGGGTTTTGGGACAACGTTTGGATAATACAGTTTTTAAAAGTCCGAAAGCACAAAAATCCATAGGTAACACATCGGGAGATTTAGTAGGAATATCAGTGAAGCGTATGGCCTCGATAGCAGTTTTTTGTTCCATTTCTTTTAGGAAATTTACAGTGGATTTTGATGTGTAAGTGCTAGCTTTGTCCCGATGGAGTCTCACAGATGGATGGCACTGTGCGTAAAGCGACGGTATTTCATTCAGAAAAATTGGCGACAAAACATGTTCCTGATAGTATTTGGAGTTAATCTTGACATTTTTTTGCACTCTCTTTATTTTTAACTTGCCATTATAAGAAAAACCAGCAACGATCATGAATCCCTTAGAAAAACTTTCTTTCGATTCTTTGAACCATGTACTTAAATTTTTTTATCCCCTCTTATGATAATAAATGGCTCTTTTTTGTTACAATCATTTAAATACACCCATGCTTCGTCTATCGTGACAATTGTTTTTCATTTTTCTTTGGATAAGTGTTTCTCATATAGAATTCTGCAGCGTGTCCCGCGTCGAGCGATATGCTTCGGAAGAAGACGATGCACATCGCGTTTTTTCGCTTTCTTAAGATTTAAATCGACGTTTACCATTTTGTTTACGGTGGACACCAGCATTTTAATGATTTTGCTACTGTCCTTTGACTAGGGGGATTTTCTTTTAACATTACACAACGTACCTTTGCAATAGTCGAAGATGTCCGCTTTTTCCTGGGATACTTGTTTGGAATTTTTGTCCCAATCGAGGCTTCAATTTGACGTTTGTTTCCTTTCTTGTCGATGATATTACCTATCGCCGCTTTAGATATCAGAAAACCACGACTCTCCCATCGTTTTTGGATAACGGAGTATGCATATTTCTCTTCGGAAAGAGCGTCAATGTAGCCTTCGAACCAATCCTTCGTTAAATTCGTCAGTTGGATAAAAACAAAACTTTCGAGCCACAGACGATAATTTTGACTTTTAAAAACATAGTACAATTGCAATTACTTCTTTTGTAGCAAACGAATTTTTATTACCGCTTACCAAAATCGTCTAAAATATGTACGAACAGCCTGTAGTAAAATCTTTTCTCTTCATGTCATCTGGAACGTGCAAAGACTGCCATAATCTGTTGCATAAAATGCGAAATGTTGATAGTTCCGCAAGATTATTAGATGCTAGTCTGTTTACACTGATCGATCTTTTGAGGTTTACCCAAACATTTTAAAAGTTACGCTGTGTTGCATTTTCCGTTTCTGAAGTAGTTTTACCAATACCGAAATTTTTTCGTGTTATGCATTGCTTCTTAACTCTGAATCATTAGAATTACCAAACATATTCCACCATTCCAGCCTTCGCAGTGCAATTAACTTAAAAAACACTCCCAGTACATTCCATCACGTTGCTCAGAAAGCGCTGTTTTCTTGTGTTTTCTTACCGAATGCCTCTCATCAAAGCGTATTTCTTTAGAACCTGCATTTGAACAATTTGGGTAATAATTGACCAAAGCTATTTTTCATGGGAATAAAATAATTGGTATCATCATCATCATTGATTTTCAATTATATCAGCATTCATTTTTAAAATTTTTTTCATAGGATGTTTTATTTACAATGTTTAAATCATGCTTATGACTAATTTCAGAAAGATAACGATGCTTGAGTGCTTCGTGATTCATGTTAGAGAATTTAAAAAATTATCATCAACTTTTCTGTCACCACATTTTCAATTTTTCATATGGAAACAATTCACCGTTTTTTAAAGAAGGTTACCATTAAGCCATAATTATCATTTAGTTCCACAAAGCCCGTATAGTATAAATTGCAGCAGTGATAGAGGGAGGGGAACTACTATTGCAAAACTTGAAATTTCACTTTCGATGCAAGCATAATCTCTGCGGTCAAAAATAGAAAATTTAGAAATTCTAATACCGATTAGGATACGCCACTGATTTCAAATTTTGATTATACAATATCGTAGGAAAACGAATGTAGTTCTTTGGCACCCTAAAATTCCTTACATTGAAATACTTAGTAAATATATCTAAATTTGAAATTGTAAAGTTCTGTTTAAAACTTCTTAAGATACGATTGCTTTTAGTCTAAACTAAATGATGGTAAAAAGGTAATATCACTTGATCTTTTCTTTTTTTCTGTGCAAAAACTACTATAGTTGAAAAACGTATAGTACAGGGTGCGCAATGTTCATAGTGGGATATTCAAAACACATCATAAGGCAGTAACTGCAATTTATTTATTACCTCTTACGTCAATTAATAATTAAAGGTATGCCATTTACTTAGTAAATATATCTAAATTTGAAATTGTAAAGTTCTGTTTAAAACTTCTTAAGATACGATTGCTTTTAGTCTAAACTAAATGATGGTAAAAAGGTAATATCACTTGATCTTTTCTTTTTTTCTGTGCAAAAACTACTATAGTTGAAAAACGTATAGTACAGGGTGCGCAATGTTCATAGTGGGATATTCAAAACACATCATAAGGCAGTAACTATTTATTACCTCTTACGTCAATTAATAATTAAAGGTATGCCATTTACTTAGTAAATATATCTAAATTTGAAATTGTAAAGTTCTGTTTAAAACTTCTTAAGATACGATTGCTTTTAGTCTAAACTAAATGATGGTAAAAAGGTAATATCACTTGATCTTTTCTTTTTTTCTGTGCAAAAACTACTATAGTTGAAAAACGTATAGTACAGGGTGCGCAATGTTCATAGTGGGATATTCAAAACACATCATAAGGCAGTAACTGCAATTTATTTATTACCTCTTACGTCAATTAATAATTAAAGGTATGCCATTTACTAATGTGTAAGTCATTGTCCATTGCGTGGATTACTTTTTGAATATGATGCCTCCTCTGCACAACACATTCATCTAGGAGGCTTGGAAGCTTGCCATAACTCGGCGTAACGTAATCCCTGGGACATCGCCCACGGCAGTTCTGATGCTATCCTTCAACTCAGGAATGGTGGAACAACATGTTCGGAAAACTTCTTGCTTCAGCTGGCCCCAAAGAAAAAGGTCTGCACATGAAAGATCAGATGAGCGAGGAGGCCATCAGTGAAAATGGAGATCTTCCTGCAATATTCTCCTGAATGAGCGATTGGACGTACGCAAAGTTTGCAAGTGCCCACGACCACGCCTTTTTGGGCTACGCAATACTGCAGCACGAACATTTTCCACAGCTTCTGGTGTCCGCACAGTTCTTTCATTTCCCGGTTTGCCATTGCAAACAGAACCTGTTGTTCGGAATGCACTTACCCACCTCACAATGTGTAAGGTTTTAGTTTAAACTAACAAAATTTTATGTTAATTTTTTCTTTCCTATAAGTTCTTATTTCAACTTCTCGTTAGAGTGAGCGCCCGTTTCAGCTTTATGCTACTTTGAATTAGAGCCAAGTTTGTATTTCAAGGTTAGCGAGGAACTTCTCGGTGTGAGAGAGCTTTTAGTCTCAGATCACTGCGGCTCTGTTCGACGTCCGCCTGACTAGCTAGCATTTAAATTCTAAGCCTTAGCGCTGTTAAGCTATTACTTATTGAAATAATCTAAGTGCGTTAGTATTAGCTAAATCTTGCTACGCACCATTGATCGTTTAGCATAGAGGCCAACCTCGCGTTCATAGCTCTGTGAGCAACGACTATTTAATTTCTATTTAACTTTATTTTAAAATTATTTGATTGTACAAGTTAGACCCAAGTACGGTCATTAATTTCTGTTATCCCTCCCGAGTTGGGAAGTGGCTCTAAATAATTGTGGTTTAATAAAAGAGGATTTTAAATCCTTCTTACGTGCAGTTATTCTACCACTTAACCACAGTATTCTACCACAGAACCTAGCTGCATTCAGCTCCCTGTTCCAGATCAGGACTTTAACTACTTCACGAATATGTTCGCTAAAAGTATGCACAGAACGCACAGTCCTGACAAATGGTCCGTCCATTTGGAACTTTCCGATGACGTCCTAAGTTGAAATGTTGCCGAAATAGACGCTGGGTAGCAATAAGAGTCGTTATTCTTGAAATAAGTTTTAACAGCAAAGGCACAATGCTGTGCACTCCACCGATCCATATCACTGTCACACTCGAAATGGCAACTCATGCGAATGCGGCAGGAGATGGCGCGAATGCGGCAGGAAATGGCGCGCATTCATGTAGTACGTCATTGTATTACGCAAGTCAAATTGCGCTATGAACGCTGCCGCACCCCATATTTGTTTTCCTTCATAAAAACTAGAAAAGGGGCGACAGAAGATCTGAAAGAATTAGGGCCTTATATTACGTACGAAAATTCACGATTTGAAACAAGTCGACGATCAGGAGTTTCTCTTCGTAATAATTTCGAGCTGGGAAAGATAATTTCCATATTTTAAAACTCCTTTTCTCATCGGATAAAGGGTATGTAGTTGTTCGCTTTTCGTAGAAGATACATTTTAAAGCAAAAGTTAATTAAAAGTGAAAGAAACAATTTGGTATTACCTAGTTGTTTTTGAACAAAAAGTATACAGAGAGACGAAAACTACTAAATTATGCTTACATCACAAAGACTGATGAGTTTTCTATATATCAACCATACGTTACGCAACTAATGTCCACACACTAATTCCTTACAATAAAGCAATTCAATGCCCATATTTCGGATGGCTATCTGAATATGCTTTTGTAACTTAGGCAGATTATAAGGCTGAGGTGGCACGTACGTAGCATCGTTGATAGAGTATTTCCACGGGGGAAAAATTATCAGAGTCAGGCGGCGTTAGTGGCTATTTACAAATATTCACACCGTTGGCAACAGCACAGCTACTCCAGTGAAACTTCACACAAAAATGTAGCTTTTCTGCTGAATAGAAACATTGCTTCATTCGTCTGTCATTGGCAGTTACTTCATGCCAAATCTGCAAAGTAGTTTCCTTCTCTTTAAGATTACTCTGTATTCATAAAATAATAGCATAATTCTTAGTATAATTTAGAGTAGGAGATTTATTACTATTATTTTTATTCCGATGAATTGAAGCTTTAGAATTTGAAATTTAAAAAGAGACTTCTTTAAGTGAGTTTTCATTGCCGTGTGGGGTTTTACTTATTTAATTAAGTGTTCAATCTTTGAACCCCACAAACACTAACGAGCGAATAATCGCTTAAGTGTGCGAACACATACGTAAGACTTAAGAAGGGCTAACTATCCTTTATTTCTCGGAATAAATACAATCTGTTCTTAACTCGGAACGTGCAGCAAAGCCTCCACTTGAGCTTGAACCTATATGAATATAAAATTAAACTTAACTAAAGTTAACTGAAGATATAGCCGAAGCTATGAAGATTTAAGTAGTTGGCCCCTAAATATTAATTAAGTCGGCGAAGCCAAACAAGGGGCTAAAGTATGGCCGAGCGTAGCAATATCTAAGAGAGACGTAGCCAAAAGGCACCCGCGTGCTATTCAGGGAATCAGACTCTCTCTAACGAAGTCGGTGAAACATCGACTTAAATACTACTCTTTACACATTTGCATTCACTGCGTATCTGAAATTACGTTCTGGTAGGAAATTGTAAGCTGAAACTAGAAAGATAAGAAAGAAGCATAAACTTAAAACAACTGTTAATATAATTAGGATAAACCTTACAACTGTAATTTGGTTAAAACTGAAACTTAGAATTAATTGCATGAAGATTGTAAGTATATTTTTTATGGTACAAATATACGAGTTTTCGAAAAATTTAGAATTTTAATTACTCAATGTTATTTGATCCCTATAACTGTGTGGAAGTATAATTGTTAAAGTACTTACTATATATGTGAATCTCTATCTGTGAATTGCGTTTAAAAGTAGAAATATGCTTAATGGTAATTTTGAATGACATTTCGCAAAACTTATCAGAGTACTGCATTCATATGTAATATTTTAGAGACATATATTAATATACTACGAATAAATATAACTTAGTTTAACAACACAGCAAATATTTCATATCAATGAGTCTTAACAGCTAGCTTAACTCAAGAGTCGTATAAACCTGTAAGGCAAAAATGTTATCAATTCTACACCGTGGGACAACAATCGAGCTACAACGAAAGAGCCATGCACGGTTAAACATGCTTGTTGCGTTTTTTCATGCACGTGCTACACATTTCAATTACACATGCATAGTACATCAGGGTTTCATGCATTATTTCAGTCTGAAAATTTTCAGATCGTTGCTTGAAAATTGCCTCTTGCCTACCATATAGCTCAAGGATACGAAAATCACAAGCGTATTTTTCTAATACTGTTAGTTTAACTGTTATGTCTGTATGCAATTCAAAACAGGCGAAGTAAAGTGTTGATCTAGCATCGTGTAGATGCTTAGTCAACCAGGACAAATATCCAATTTCTAGCACCTCGCCAACAAAATGTTGAATACTCCCGCCCTCCATGGAGCCTATACCTGAAGCCCAGCACTTTTTAAACCTAAGGTTATTGTTTTTTTTTTTTATTATTATTATTTCCGTACTCCATTACCTATCTAAAAACATTTTATTTTTAGCACTATCAAAATTAGAAATGTAAAAACATAAAAATCATTTTTACTTCTTTATATGAAGTAAAAAGGAAGTATTGTAATCGCGAAAACTTTCGGGTCTCATATTTCAACCAAAATATCCATTTTGGGCGTTATCGAATGCAATTTAACGATGTTTTGAGTGACATCCTTGCGTAAGGACAGAATAAAGAACTCTTTTCCTCCCAAATAATTATAAAACTGATTTAAATAGATTCTGAAGAGATTTTTTAGTGGTATCTGTGCGTGCGTATGTAATGTATGTATCTCGCATTACTCAAAACTAGACTAGCCTCAGAACGCTGAAATTTTGTGTATAGGACTGCTGTAACATGTAGATGTGCACCGCGAATTTTGGTTGCAATCGACCGCACGAAAAGGATATAAATATATGTATATATATATCCACTCTGTTACTCGGCTCAGTGAGCTCAGTTTCTTTATTCTTATATGTTTGTAGATTGTGCATTTTTTTTGCTTCAAAAATGATTGAATTGTGTTTTTCTTGTCTTTCGGTTACGATTTTATGCCCTTAGTTAACGTGCATGCAATAATTTTAGAATTATCAACAATTTAAAAGTTTTTTAAGTGCGGCTAAGCCTAATTTTTGGTTATGATAGCGGCCATATTTGTTTGCATTTGAAACTTAGCAGAATAGTGGATTTGTTGCCAATCTAGATAAACTAAGCTTCGCAACAACAAAGTAACGTCTTCTTTTATTATCGCGAATTAAATTATGCTTGATTCATTCTGGAAGTATCATTTAAGTTATTAGCTTGTTTATGCGTGCAAACTGTAATTTTAATTCTAATTTTTTTTTTTTTTTTTGTAAATTTAAAATATACGAAGCTCCTTTTTACTCTTCTCTGAAATACGAAATTTCTATATACCTTTCCTTCGCACCCTAGCTTGATTTTTCGCCCATTGGTGCAGAACGACTTAGCGGGTGCAAAACAAGACATCTGTCTTCTTTGTCTGTTTTAACTGTACTTGGTGTTTTATGTTTTTCTACATCTTTCAATTTTTAATGAAAATATTTCGAATTTTTATGTATTTTTGCCTTACCACGAAGTAAGAACTGAATTAATCAGTAGCGCATGCGCATTAGATAAGAGGTGCTGAATCGTCTGTGAAAAGCTGTTTCTTTTTAATTTGTTTAATTTCTTTTATACATCGTTTTAGATTTCTTATAGTATTTGAATAGAACTTGTGGTAATTCTTCATATGCTATAATGTTTGTGCACTCTGAGTTATAAAATGAATGAGATTAACGCTGTTAAGTGAACCTAGCGCCGATAGTGAACTTTAAAAAGTGCATTTATTCTACTGTGGTTTATGCCGTATCGACGAAGTAGATTTAATTAAAAATCCGTTAACTGTTAATTCAATATGTTTAAATGAAATGCAGGAAAATGGTGTATAATTTAATATTTCGTACAAGGAAGTCATGTGATATATTCTATACGTTGCATAACTGTTCTTGAGGAAGAGCATTTTACAAAAAAGAAATATTTATTATATTTTACGTTTCTGTTCCTTCAAGGAAGAATTTATTTTCATGATAATAATACGATATTTTTTAATATATTTACATAACATGTTTAATACAATATTTTTTTAATTACAGAACTAAAACTGAATAAAAGTGAATAAAACTGAATTTCAGTGCAGTGAAATAACGTGATTTGATTCATAAAAAATTTCAGTTACCCATTTATAACAGATTCTAGGAAAATATATATCCTGATTAGCACATTTAACTTTATTTGTATAAGGATTCTTGACACTCCTTAACAGTATTTTTTATACCAGAATTATGGACATACATTTGTTTCGTGCCAAGATTATTGATAATTCAAATGTGAATTTATAACACAGATTCTGAGAAAAGATTCATCTAGATTGGTGTATATAACTTTACAGGTATAAAGGCTCTTAACATCCCACAAAAAATTTGATGTCAAGGTAGCTGTTGAAAAGTAAAATTATGTTAGCCATCAGGTTTTTCCTATCATCATCGAACAGTGTACATTATAGCCTCATCGACTTGAATGTAGGCAAAGTTGTATGTAAGTAAAGCGTGGACACTTCAATGGGAGAAATTGCGCTTCGAAACGACTGCAGCGCTCGTAGCGGTGGCGATGGGGAAACACAATCGGTAAAACTGCGCATGCTCCTTTTCTTTTCAGTCATTGGTTGTTTTGATTTGGTTGTTTGTTTGATTCTAGCCAAATCTTGTTAGATTCTAAGATGCTTTGGTTGTGTTATTTATAACTTATTAATTTTGTACTTTTTAATTACAAAAGGCTCTTTTCAGAACCAATTTTTTTTTAAATTTTCTCTAATGGCGTATCGATACTGCGGATTTAAGGATTGTAAGAGTAAGATTTCGTCGATATCTGATGGAATACATTTCTACACGTTTCCTTGAGACGATGCGTTCTTAAGGAAGTAATAAAGAAGAGTTTTAGGATATGTATTGTTGAAATTAAAGGTAAAAAAATCTGATAATTAAAAGAATTATTCTCATAAAAAGAGCGCTAATTTGAAATGGACCGAAATGAGCATTAATTACAAATTGACTTAGATTTTTTTCATTTAAAAGATGCCTCAGAAGCTAAAAAAATCATGTCATATTTGAGAAAGTATGCCTTAGAAGCTAAAGAAATCATGACATATTTGAGAAAGTATTTTAGGTAGATGCTCTAAGTGGAGAAGAAATAATGCATAATTTTAATGTTAATAACTATAAACTTTGCTTAAAAATGTATTCTTTTCGTATACTTAGGACTCTGAAATACTGTACAAATAGAAAATACATGCATTTATAATTACGACGCAATTGCAAAATATTTACATCCAATCGTGTCAAAACCCATTGCGGCCTCTACATCTTACTTCCAACCTCCATGACGTCACTGCAGGGGAGAGGAGGAGGGGAAGAGATTTAGTTTACATCGCCACCACTGCAGTGGATTGGCTCTGCAATTTGGCGTCATGTTATAGTATGGGAGTGTCGACGCTTTACTTACATACAGCTTTGAATGTAGGTGACTTGAAGCAGAGTCATTTTAAACAAATTCTGCAAAATTTGCTAAGGTGTTATTAGCATGTTTTATATGTTTTTAGGTAATTACAACTCCTTTCGGAAGTGTGAAAGATGTGTTAATCATATTTTAAAATGCTTACACATAGGTTAATTTTAGGCATAATTTTAAATCCTAGTATGAAATTATATCTGTATCTAAATAACGTTTTGCGTAATAGATGTGCTAGTCATATTTTAAAATGCTTATATGTTAACCGATTTTAATTAATAACTAATGAACCATATTTTTACTTCAATTAATAAAAAAAAGTGGGAAAATATTTTCAACTTGACGAAAGTTGAAAATAATTTAATAATTAGCTTCCAGGGCTATATGGTAGGCAATAAAACGGGGGACTCATATTTCGAGATCAAGTTCTATGAACGAGGTTCGCTTTCAAATATTTTGTCTGATTTAGAGATAAAAATGCGAGGAATTAATTTAAAAGTTTTGTATGAATTAAGATGAGTTTGGTATGACTTACTGTTATAATTACCATTTTTTGTTTTAAAAATTTTAGAAGCACTTTGGCAGTCATCTTTAAAATTCACTTTATTAATGGTGGCATCATTTTTTAATGCATAGTTTGTTAGCGAAGTTATTGGAAGGTTACGCTACGTATGAGAGATAAATGTTACTCTGATTATTATTACTTCAGTCCTTAAGCAATAAACTTGAATGACTAAAATAAAAGGACTTTTAAAAAAACCCTCTACGGTTTTCAACTAGACTTTTAAAAGGAGTTAATTGTTACATAGTTCTTTTAAAAAGTGCAGGCAAACTAACATGTGAGGAATATTTGGTAAAGGTGATAAATTGAAAGAGAAATTTATATTTAAATATCGTGCAAATTAAAAATAGAAAAAGATGGAACTTCAGTATTTGAATGATCTCGCAAAACTCGCGATATAAAAATAAAAATTAAAAAAAAAATTACTTAAGCTCGTAAATTTCATAGATAGGTCAAAATGAATTCGGTGTCTAATAAAAAAGAAATATTAACATTAAAATAATTTTCAAATTCGCTAATTTTGGCCAAACATTTTTAAATTTCAATCCGTTATGAATATCGGTTTTTGTTTATGAAGTTATGATTTTTGCTAAATATAGTATATTCTATTACCTAGCATAATTAATTATCGTTAATGAACTTTCAAATGCGCTTAAATATCGAACAAAGAGCTATAAATTCCTCCAGCAGTATTTAAGATTAAACGCGTAACTTTTAGCAGCTGCATAATTTCTAATTAAACACTCATATCAAACTTACAGAGATTTAATTACAGTTTTCTGTCTTTCAGCAAGAAAAGCCATCGAATGTTTTAATAAATTATATATCAGATAGAATTTAAGTTTCGGAATTATGATTTAAAGATAATAAACGCGATGAAGACTTATTTAAACATGCATAATTTTATCGTGTGCATGATTAATTTCACGATTGGTAAATTTTCATTCATATCGTATCAGCGGACAGCTTCCTCCGATGTTCCATCTTACACAAAATGAAAACAAAATAAAAGGGTAACAGGGTAAAGAATATTGAAACGGATGTAAAAAGAAAAAAAAAAAAAAGGGGGGGAGTCAAATCGAAAAGGATTTAAAAGTGTGAACTACTTTGGGTTAACTACAGGTTTGTATTATTAACTATTATTATTTTACCTTCGACCTCGTTCGGACTTGAAGGTCCCCCCGTATTTTGGCCGGGAACCAATCAGATCAATGATCTCCGGAATGCAGCTAGCAAACACCGCCTACCATTGGTCGGGAGAAGACACGTGACGTGCAAGACGAGGAAGCGATGATGACGAGGTGCACACGTGCAGACATAGAGAGGAAAAGAATAGAAAGGAAAGAAAAGAAATGTTCTCTCTCTTTTTAAAGACTATCAAACATCAACACAAAACAGTATTCTGCAACAACAAATCGTCGTTCAGCCAACCATACGAAAAATACAAGACAAGTGATTGATTGCTCTTCAAAGTACCGGCCGAGAAAAATGCATTCAGTCATATGTCGATTCCGTTGTGATATTTAGAGAAGACTGTTCTGAAAACATTCATTTTTTAACGGCATTTGATAAAATATTAAAATTAGTCGAGTGAAATACTCTTTACATTAATTGGGTAGTTGTCAAACGGAACAAATTAATTCTTTGCTTAGTACCCTCATTTATAATGAAAACGGTTTTAAAAACCGTGAAATGATATACTTTTTGCTTAGCCTGAAACGCATAATTTCGAAATTATTATATAAAAAATTTCGACAACATGCTACCGAGTAAAGCAAGAATTCTGAAAATTTAATTTTGAACATGCTGATTTCTTTATAACTTAAGATGATAGAGAATGAAACAAATAAAGCAACATCCAGTTGATTATTGAAAATCCTGACCGCCAGGGCAATTCTAATGATTAGCAATATGGGTTTCAGCCTCCAGAAGAGCAATCAATCTATCCAGTATTAGATGCCAACTTAACAATAATTATACAGTTTAAGAGAAGACACAGAAAACGAGGTTTTGCAAAGATTTAATCTGTTATTTAAAGGCATGGTTCATAAGCCGATAGATTATCAAGCAAGAAAATTCAGTACATTTTGTACTTTCTTTCTTGAAAAATTTCCTATTTTTTACCTGCGCAAAATGTTAGAATAATGGCTAATCAAAGAATCAAGCGATTCGACAGAACAGAGCATACTTGGGAACTTTCAGCTATTGAGCGAATGGATAAAATCACAGAACCGGTGTCAAAGTTGATTGGATATTACTGGGATTTTACTCAAACGGTAAGCTGAATGAGCCAGTTTCTCGTGGGTAATTGCTAACCAATGATGGCCAAGTCTAGAATATCTGTAAGAACGTATATATACGTGCATGTTAAAATATGTCAAAAAAATTTCAGCAATATATTAAAAATACACAAATCCAGGTGTAAAGTGCCAGGAGGACTTTTACATTAAAATCAAGAAAATAATTTTTCTCGTAGTAGTTTTGGGAAATTTATGCTTTCTTGGCGAAAACCTTGGTCGGTCACAGGGTTAATGACATTAATAATATATAATGATATGGTTGATTAGCTAACTGATTTGGAAACAGCACGCGAGTTATATTTTCTCACGAGTTATGGCTTCCGGAAGGACATGAAACGTATGAATTTGATTCATATTCATGTTACATCAGAGGAAAACGACGAAAACTACTCTCTTAAAACTAGCTCGTTCACGAAGATTCGAGTGCTGGAGGAACTATCAGTTTGAGCAGTCTTATCCATTTTAAAAATGAAGGAAATATTTTTTAATAAAAATCAAAGTAACTATGCAGGGAAAGAAAACATTTTAGTTGATTCCGGTGTAAATTTCATCAAGATTCTCTTATTGAAAAACATAGCTGCCATAAAGTACACGAATACTGCTTTTACAAATACAAATCTAAGTTCGCATCAATTTGATTACGTAGTGCACTCATCGTATTTATCCTTCTCCCCTAAGTATTCATAAAAAGAGAAACGCGGAAAGATCTGATATATTTACACCTAGTTAAATAAATTCTTTAAAAAACATTCTTTAAAAACTGTCTGAATTATATCGAATTACCAATTAAAAGCAATGCTCAAAAGAAACTTTTAATGTGGTTATCTACGAGCTACTCAAGTGCAAGAGCACACGAGCAGACAAATGTCTGTTTAATGCAAAGCACACAAAGGTTATATTGCTTTAGGAAGGAGCTTTGGAGGAATTTTGTTTTCCAGAAAACAATGGTTTTTATTTGCAGTACTCGAAAGTAAATTTCCCAACATCCTCTGCAGCCAAATTATTCCGAATTCAGCGGTTTCGACCATTCGCCCATCAATGAATACATTCCACGAGATAATATCCAAATGATTATTGAATCGAAATAAATGTTTTTTGGGTGTTATTAATAAAGAGACGAGTAATGTTAAATCTTTGCAAAACTTCTTTTTGACGCAACGACAACAGCCAGCGGAAAGATAGTTATAGACAGAGGTGAGTAAAGAAATAACAGCGAGGCAACAGCGGCACAGGCGAATGCGGATTGCATTTCATCTCGGAATACCTTTTGCCATGTTCACGCCTAAACTCTCCGCCGTATTTAGGTCGTGTTCCCACTAACTCTAGGATCTCGGGGATGCAACTGGCAAAGACGGCCTAGAAAGGGGGTAAGAACATTCATTCATATAAAATAAAATTTTCTCGGATCATGCGAGTGAGAATCCGAGAATTACTTCTCAACAATATGATGTTTGACACTCGGCATAGTGTGCAAGGCAGTCTGAAGGACATTTAATTTATTTTCGAGTTGAGCACGATTCACTACACTATTTCAGTTTTCAATAAATGAAATTTAAGTTACGATAATCTGTACTAATACATGGACTGAGAATAACCGATAGGGATCGCCCTTTGCATATGCCTTCCGTTTGGCACTTAAAAAAAATTGCCAGGCGTTAGCACGATTTTTGAGAGAATATAACCACATGCAAAAGTGCCAAGCGTCAAACTTACGCTTTTATATGAAAACATATATATAGTTTTGAACACATTTGATATAATAATGAGAAATTTTTAGAAATATTATTTTATTTCAAAAAAAATTTTTTTTATTGTTGCATAAGTTATATTTACTAATAAACCTTAGTATTTTGCATTAACAAAACTTATATTTACTAATAAACCTTAGTATTTTGCATTAGCAAAACTTATATTTACTAATAAACCTTAGTATTTTGCATTAACAAAACTTATATTTACTAATAAGCCTTAGTATTTTGCATTAATAAAATAAAAACTTCCAATAGTAAACTTAATCAATAGTAAAGACTTCACAAATTTCTATATTGGGCTTAAAGTTCGGTGAGAAACTTTAAATATGTTTAAAATTTTAGCTTAAAAACTATTTTTAATACAGTTTATAAGCTATTTTTTTATTTTGCTGTTAGTCAGCCATTTAAAGAATGATGACTTTAAAAATAATGTTGGCCAATGCGCTCACGAAATGAACTGGTCTGCGGATCATTCTGGTTGTTAGCATGATCAGTAGACAAGCGAGCTTAGACTCTTCCAAACGTTGACGTCACTTACTTAGAGAAGTGACAGAATCGAAGACACAAATGACGTAGGGAGAAAGCTGCCTCCTATTATACTAGAAGTCGGCGTCATACAAGAGCAAATCTGTAACCTTAATTTCTCATCTATGGAAACCGTTAAGCATTTTATTTTTGAAACAGGACACGTGAAAAATATGCTATGCCCTAGTCGGAATTCGAACTCCTGATCTTCTGTTTGCTAGCTGGACGTACTTTTCCTGAAGTTACGCGGTAAGGAGGGAGAAAATACCTGATATTCTCCTTCACTTAAAAAGCGTCTGGAGAGGAGAAGACTTACTCTTTAAATCGAGGTGGTAACCATCGACCATTCTTTTTAGTTCAAGCGTCACTTGTAGAGATCATAAGGCATTTTATTTTGGTGCAGGATGCGTGAAAAATGTGCAGAACTTTCACCGGCATTCCACCTCCGGGCCTTTCTATTGAGCCGCAAGTGCTTTTCGATTACACCCGGTAAGGAGGAAAACATAGCTTATAAGTAGGTGAGAAAATGTTACATTTCTTTGTGATAATTTTTTTAATGCTTTTTTTACTCGGGTACATTTAAAACAAGTCTGAGAAATGGATCTTGTTTTAAATGCTACTTACAAACATCCCTTGAACTATTCTCTCTTAAACTTCAGACAAGTCTCGCTTGCTTCTCTCTTTGTAATACGCTACTTACAAACATCCATTGGACTCTTTTATTAAACTTTAGACAAGTCTTGCTTGCTTCTCTATTTGTAATATGCTACTTACAAACATCCATTGGACTCTTCTCTCTTAAACTTTAGACAAATCTTGCTTGCTTCTCTCTTCTTCGTAATATGCTGCTTACAAACATCCATTGGACTCGTCTCTCTTAAACTGCAGTGCATTTTCGCAACTCGTTATCTTTTCATATACTAAGTTTTCACAAAATGAGGACTACTTGGTCGTTAAATAACAGAAAACCGGGCATTATTTAATAATATCGATTAATGTTTTAACTACGCCTAACAGCCTTTTTTTTGCCTTAATTATTGTATAAAATTTTTTAAATCGTTTTATTTTGATTGCCCATTTATCAAATTTCTTCTTGTCTGTCTTTGTGCCTAATTTTATTAAAAATTCAAAAGAGGAGTTCATCAAAAAAGTATGATCTATTACAGGCTGATGTTATACATTAAATTGACTTGACATTCGTTATTATTCTTCAATGTCTCTAATAAGAAAGCAGATAGATTTATTAGTATGTACATTTCAAAAAACTAAATAGACTTAAGATAGACACAGTTTTGAAAAAAAAATTGTAACAAATATTTTTGGGTTAAATAAAATGAAACCACTAGCTTAAAATTTTCTATATCTGAAAGAATTTGGATTGATAATCGAGATTCATAAAAGCTACATAGCAATATAAAATAGTCAAAAATATCATCGCAAACGTAATTTAATTAAAAATGGGAAAATTTAATCTTAATTTTGAAATAAGAGAAAAAAAAAACCACAAACAAAAAGCTTTAAATATAGCTGAACTACAGAGAACGTAGACAGAATAAAAAGCACGCTAAATTTGGGTTTTAAATTAATTTTGATATTTCTTTTGAATGTGAAAAATTATTATTGTATTATAAGGTATTTCTCCCACCTTCTTCACATGCCTTCGGGGTGTAGTGGTCAGCCGCTCGACGCGTAACGGAGAGGTCTGTGGTTCGATTCCCGGCGAAAGCGTTGCTCATTTTTCCTTCTTCTGCTTCCAAAAAAAATGCTAATGTCTCTACAGTAGTGCCCGAACTAAAAGGTGGTGGATGATGACTCTCCACCACCAGGATTTGGCGATTGGGTCCCCTAATCCCCAGTCGTCCTTTAAAAGGGGAATTATATAAGATATTTCTCCCGCCTTCTTCGTGGTGTAGTGATCAGCACGCTGGACGCGTAACCGAGAGGTCCGTGGTTCGATTCCTGGCGAAGGCGTTGCTTATTTTTCATTCTTCTACTTCCAAAAAAACCCTAATGTTTCTACAGTATCAGAAAATGCTTACTCAAGCTATTCGATTGGGCCGGTGAGTAAGTTCCTGCCGTCCTTCACTGTGTTGGCAACACTGCAGTGTAAAGCCTTCTTTTTTTGTTATTCAGTTGTTTCGTATCAGCTTTTATTTTTGCGAGCGGGATCCTGTATGTCCTTAACAGCTCGTTTTGGCCATTTTCAAGGCTAATCGGTGTGCAATGCGAAGTAGACAGAAATTAACACTTCCGACATATTTTTCGGGCCTTTCGACAGCCATCTTATTTGGTCTCTTCTCTAACAACATTCAGGGACAAGAGTTTCACGATTAAGCTTTAGTTAGCAGTTCAGCCGTTAGCAGTACTCACCAGTTAGCAGTCCAACTCGAAATAACAACAGTTCTACAGGAGAGACACTGAACTCTCACATGGATTGACAGAGATGGTGAGTATTTCTTCATGACGTAGCGTATTGTTTTGTATTTTATACTAATCAAATTATAGCGTGGTAAGAGCAGCACCGACTCAGGTTTATCAAGTCACTTTATCATATCACATTTTATTTATCACAAATCCCTTTTGTCATATTTCATTTTATTTATGGCAAGTCACTTTTATCATATCACATTCGTCATATCATATTTTGTTTATTTCCTTTTTATATATTTATGTTTCTTGTCTGTGACTTTGAATGCCGCTATTAGAATCGAATATAGCATAAATAAAAAAGGGGGTGCCTTCATTGAGGTTGTAGATCAACAATGCAAACGCAACCAATTATGGCTTAGCCAGAGAATTGAATTTATGATTAATTTAACGCATTTTTTTCAAACTCTTATGAGAAATATATTTATTTAGTCACAAATACGGTTTATTAAAGCAGTATAAAACGCTAAAAATTGCGGAATTCGTGTTTTAATTTATCTGTTCGGAAATTACGAATAAACGCAATATCTGGATTTACTGCAAGTTTTTTCTAGATCTTTTCCCTTTATGATATGAAAAAAAGTAATATTAATTTATCTTTTGTTATAAAGCGAATCAGCAAGCAAGGAAGCCAAGTTGGAAGACTTGCGTGTTAACATGAAAACCATAGATTTAACGACCGATAAAGTTAATTTTATTGCGTGAGAGGTACGGAGGCGTGCACGGAATTCAAAAATGTAATTAAATTTGCACCCAGCTCTTACGAGTTTCCTGACGTCGAAAACCAGACTTCCGGTAGCATTTTTTAGTTTAATTGATTTAATTTGTTTTAATATGCTGTTCCAAAATGTTTTTCTGCATGAGAACTTTAGTTTTTCAGTTAGATTTCCGCTGATTAAAATGGATTCAAAACCGCTATAAATATTCATTTCGTCACTCTCAAACCCGAAGGGCTAAATTACGAACCGCAACACTTCTAGCTGATCGAATCTTTTCAGAATAAATCTATGTAAAATTCCCAAATTACTCAAAATAACTTTACAACTGTTTTATTAGTTTCGTATCAATTTTAAGCTTTAGTTACATTTTCCATTTTTGACCACCTTAGAGCAAAAAAGAAGTTTGGTGCTTGTGGTGACAGTAGTAGTACATAATTAGGAAAACATTAAACTTTCCTCTGAATGTCTGTCAGCTCGTTCAAATCAGCTTATTACCTGGACGGCTGAACGAATATCATTTAACTTTGTATTTTTAAACAGGTAGTCTGTGATGTTTGTGCATTGAGAAAGTCATTCATTCCTATTGACATCAATTTCTTTGTCTGCGAAGAGTTCTATTACTTGGAAGATTTAAAGTTATTCATTGAGACAGTGGTGAACATTCGTCGCTAATATGGCAAAAGTCCAATCGCTAAACTCAGGATAGGAGACATTTTAAATAAACAGTTAGTCAAAATATATTTTCAGAATTTTGAAAATTAAATAGCCTTCAGATTCCAAAATGGCTTTGTCCCTGAAGGACTATTGTTTTCGTTTTGAGATTTTGCGTCGGAAACATTGAATGTCGTTTCACTTTTCAAACTGTTGCCACCAAACGTTGCAGCCCTGTATTATATTTAAAGAAATTAAATAATGAAGAATGTGCATAAATGTATGTATGTTTCTCGCATTGTGATGAAACAGCGGTACCTACAGCCATCGAATTTTGAATGACGTAATCCTGCTGCGAATCCTGCTGTTCCTATACAAATTTATTGAATATTTAATTCAGCATTTAGCGTTTCAGTTTAATAGTTTACAGAAGTTTTCACAAAGTTTTCACGTGCACTGTAAGTATTATCTTACAAATATTATCTTTTATCTTTCGCAGCAACAGGTAAAAAAATTTTTTTTAAATAATACCAAGCACTTTAATTGTCCGTGGTAGACCACACTTGAGTGAAGTAGCTTCATACCCTAAACTTCAGTGCTCGAGACCGAAGTAATTTAAACAGACTCTATGTCAAATCTGCAGGCTATTTAGGGCAGTAGCATCAGTCATCCGCTACCTAAGGCAATATAAAAACCACAGTTATTGATTCCTGAAAGTCTGAGATCAAAGTTTCGATGAGTACTGGCTCTACGTGCTAATTAAACATCTGACGAAATTGCGAAGAATGACATATTAAGTTCTGTGCCTCTGCCTGCCTCGTATCCTAAATCTGTACTGAGCAGTGAATTGTCTGCGCAACATGGCGATTACGGGCAAAAGATTGCACAACATGTATCCTTAAGTCGACCAGGAATTTAGTTAGAGATTCTCCGCAATTTATCCAATACCTAACTGAGCGCAGCTTATAAATGTTTTCTACCTGCATCGTTTCTGCTGCGAAATAATGACCTCTGCATCAACGGTAGAGTCGGTGATCCTGATGACTATTTATTCCCCTGCCCACATACTAAAGCATTTCACTTGAAAACATCCTCCATGACCCACATACAAGTATGTGTCAGGGTCATCAGAAAAAAAAACTGAAAGGTTTCAGATTTTAAATTTCGTCCAAAGGGACTTTTTTTATAACGTCTTGTGTGTTATCTTTTTTGATTAAATAGCATGTTCTTCACACTTAGACCATAAACTTCAGTTCAACAGCAATATCGCAAAGTAATTTTAAATGAGTATATCTTCAGAATTTCCGCGCGTTGGAGATAAAAAGGTTTTTTCACCCCCGTAGGGTTTGCCATTGCTCGCTTTTAAATCGTTGAGTTTGTTCATCGAAAATTCGTTTAAGTTTTATAAAATATGAAATGGATAATAAAACAAATTCCAGATTTGGGCTTCCAGATGCGCATATTCGGGTGGAAACGTACGTTATTCAAAATTGGATGGCTCTAGGTACCGTTGTTTTACCACATTTGGAGAAATATACATACTTTTATGCAGATTCTTCATTATTTAATTTCTTTAAAAATAATATAGGGCGATAACTTTTGGTAACAACAATTTGAAAAGTGATACAGCCGTTTATAGTGATTCAACGCAAAATCGCGAAACGAAAACAATAGTCCTTCAGGGATAAAGCCCCTTTGGACAAAAAAGCGCTCAGTCTCATAAAAGACTGTACTGCCATTGATTGCTAAGAGTACAGCTGTCAGCCTGAAATTATTCCCTCTTACCATCCTTCTTTTTAGAAAACGCCGGCAGCTATGTATAGTTGTATATTTTCCCTTCGTATTGAATATTGTCTTGTGTTTCATATTTTTACCATTTATTGTACATAATATTAAGGTTTTTGGCAATCACCAATAACATATTGTTTTGTAATTATAATATTATTTAGTATTATTTCATTTTAGAATTGCATTTGTATTGTATTTATGGAGTCTTGCTGCTGGGCAGTACCGTTCTTGCAATCTCGATTGTTAAAAATTGTCCGTGTATATTTTGTTACTCGTCCTATACATGTTTTATGTATGCTAATCGTTCACCGTCGTGCTATTTGACAGATGTTCTTCCTTCGGTGCTGCAAATAATGCAATGCACGGAACAAAGCTGTCCAACACAGTTCGATGTATCTGTTCCCTACATCAGTATTCCACTAGCGTAGTTTTTTCCTGGCTATCTTCCACTGCTGGTCAAGTTCAATTACTTTTCTTTCATCCTGAGCTAATGTCGAACTTAAGACATGTCCTCCTTCCCTGTAAGTCCTTCTACCATAAACTATGCATATTTGTTTTATCTTCCAACGATAGACCTGGAGAATACGCTAAGACAGCATAGTTATAAGTTAGTTCCAACAGTGAGGCTTTTAGCCGAAAAGCTACCTAAACCCAAAGGACAGCTGTCCCATCATCAAAGGGAAAGAAATAAGTTAACTGTAAGAAATAAATATAGATCATAAGAATCACACTAATCAATATACATTTTAAAGATTTTAAAGATTCGTCACTGTCTTAGAGCATTTGAATTTCAGAAAAATTCCCGCCTTATTTAAATGCAGTTTAAAACTCTAAAGTTAGCAGTTACTGGGAATTAGTTTCGGAAGGAAAAGAACACAAAAATACAGAACTTTCCTTCTCTCTCTCTAAAGAAAGCGGAGAATTTAAAATTAATAATTTTTATTCACTGTCTTTGAGGTTATTATCTATTTTATTTAAAACCAACTTTTAGTATTTGTTTAATTTTAAATAAATGAATGCATTTCATATCTTAACTGGCACCCTGCATCAATTTTACTCTCTCTGAACCTTAATTTTCCATTCCACATCATATCATCATTCTTATTCATTTCTAGCAGCAGCAGCAGATC
Organism: Stegodyphus mimosarum; assembly: GCA_000611955.2. NCBI lineage: Eukaryota > Metazoa > Arthropoda > Arachnida > Araneae > Eresidae > Stegodyphus > Stegodyphus mimosarum. Next base: position 290,861 of record KK113430.1, read on the forward strand.
GGTGAAATCTCTGAGCACTGTGCTTGGAGCAAGTTCAATTCTCAGCGAACAGATTGGCTGTATAGGAGATTTCGTGGTTTTCCCAATTGTAACGCGAATACAAACCCGTTTCTCTTAAAAAGTCCTCCACCAAGGTATTCCTTCTTTTAGGCAGAGAGCACTCGGGCGCTTTGCTGTAATATAAATAATCCTAAACGATGCTCTAGCTGTTAGTAATTTTTCCGTCTACAGCGCCAGAAACTAGAGACATGTCTAGTTTCTGGCAAAAGTTTCTGGTCTACAGCGCCAGAAATCTTTTTCTAGTTTCTGGTCTAGTTTCTGGCATCTCTAGTTTCTGGTCTACAGCGCCAGAAGTCTTTTTCTAGGTTCTGGCATCTTTAGTTTCTGGTCTACAGCGCCAGAAATCTTTTTCTAGTTTCTAGTCCTCTAGTTTCTGGTCTACAGCAAAAGTTTCTGGCATCTCTAGTTTCTGGTCTACAGCACCAGAAACTAGAGGCATCTCTAGTTTCTGGGATTCGAAACTACAGAAATATCTGAAAATGATTTGTCGTGGAAGAGAAAATTATGTTTTAATGTGAATCAAACTGACGTAGAATCTAGGGTCAAAGAGGCAGTATTTTTTATATTAATTTTAGAAAACTGTACCGCTTTTTAAACAGCTTTTCAAGCTTTTCAGCTCAAGCTATTTTATTATAAAGCATTAGTTAGAATTCTGTATGCATGACAAAATGAAAGGTAAACTCACCAAACCGACGAGAATAAAAAACACGATGAAGGCCCGCCCCAAGGACGTTTGACAGTAGATATCTCCGTAGCCAACCGTTGACATGGTCACGATTAAGAAGTAGACGCACTCCCAATATGTTAAGCTTTGGGGGTTTAGAAATTCCAAAGGGTCGCCTGAATTCTCTAGCTGAAAATGAAGAGCCAGTTAAATGTCGGGAAATTTATGAAGGCATTTTGTAAAGTTTGAACCTTAAAAGACAAAAATATTAATTAATAAGCAAATTACATTCAAATTATTCATGCGAAGTAATTGTAAATTTTTGTTTGTAAACGACCTTATTTTCTCAGCCTGCTAGCTCTGTTTAGAAAAAAATGCAATCAAATTTCAATTATTGAGATTTCATTTATTCGAATCTCTTATAGATTAAAAAAATACAAAGAAATTAATTCTGTATTTTAATACGCTTTATAAAAAATGTGTAGGTTTATTAAATTGCAATAACAATAGTTTCTGTAAGCCAATAAATATATCAGACATATTCATCTAATTTAATTCAGTGCTCTACGCGACAATGCCTATGCGACATTTGGCAAAATATCTAGATTTCGAATACTATGTCATTAACGTTAACGTCCTTACATACGAGATAGTTAATACGTTCAACGAACATTTTTAATGTAAAAATTACTTTCGTATATAATTCATCTGTGGTAAACGTCATTCTATCAAGCCTAATTTAATCAAGACTCGGCACAAAAATAAATAAATAAGGTTGTAGGGTTCAACTCTTTAAATCTTAAGTTCTTACTTAGAACCCCACGAACACTTTACAAGCGAATAATAGCTTAAGTGTGAACAGAACAGGTGAGACTTCAGAAGGGTTTAAAACCCTTTATTATCCAGTATATTTACAATCAGTTCCGGCTTGGAACTTTACAATAAAGCCACCACTCGGGCTTGAACTTAAATACTAATAATTTGAACTAAAATTAACTTAACTAAAGTCCTTAAATAATATAGTCGAAGCTATCACAATCTAACTAGTTGGCCTCTAAGTATTAATTGAATCGGCGAAGCCTGGCAAGGGCCTAGATAGGGCCGAGCGTAGTAACAGCTAAGAGAGATGTGGCCAGAAGGCAATCGCGCGCTAGTCAGGAAATCAGACTCTCTCTGTTGAAGTCGGTTAAGTCACGACTTAAATAGTACTCATTCTCATTTGCATTCTCTGCGTTTCTGAATTCCCATTCTGGCAGGAAATTGTAAGCTGAAATTAGAATAAGATAGGAAAGACACAAAACTTAAAATAACTGTTCGGAAACGCATTATAAACCTTACAAGGTACTCCAGTGAAAGTTATTTACTTTCTTTTCCAACTCGAAATTTGCGACGCTCAAGAAACATTTCGAACTTCGAAAGCCCTCTTTCCAGAAATAAAAAAGGCGTGAGGGAAAAAATCATCTCGCAAGGTTCTAAGTAGGCTTCCTAGAATCGTGCTTTGACAGTAGTAAATAAACTAACATAAATCACTTTTAACAATCATAAATATCTTGAAATACTTTATACGCCATAGAATAAACAATTCATTTGAAAATTTCAGAAAGAACAAATGGAAAAGTATCCCAGAAGGAAAGGAACGTCATAAAATAAAGAACGATAGAGTTTTGTAAGAAAGAAAGGAACTGGTAATACGTTATAAAATTAAGCAAAATACTACGACTTAAAGAATTATTAACGACGAAAAGCTCTGAGGTAATAAATTAAAGAATGCGTTCAATATGGTATCTAAAATTTCTTCTTTCTTTTGCATCCTCGTGTTGTAAGGTTTTAGTTTAAACTAACAAAGTTTTATGTTAAGTTCCTCTTTACTATGAACTCTTATTTCTCTCAACTTTATTACTCTCAACGTTAGAATTAGCTTTATGCTAATTTGAAGTGGAGCCAATTTTTGTATTTAAAAGGTTAGCGAGGAACTTCTCTGTGTGAGAGAGCTTTTAGTCTCACATTACTGCGGCTCTGTTCGACGTCTACCTGACCAGCTAATATTTAAATTCTAAGCCTTAGCGCCGTTACTCTAATACTTATTGAAGTAATCTAAGTGCGTTAGTATTAGCCAAATCTTGCTACACACCATTGATCGTTTAGCATAGAGGCCAACCTCGCGTTTATAGCTCTGAGAGCAACGACTTCAGGGTAACTTTAAAACCCTTCTTGCGTGCAGTTATTCTACCACTTCCACTGAAAATAGCTGCATTCAGCTCCCTGCTCAAGATCAGGACTTTAACAATTTCACGAATATGTTCGCCAAAAGTATGCATAGAACACTCAGTCCTGACAGTGTTAATATTAACATGATCATCCCCTAATTCTTCAAATTCCTCAGACTCGAGAGCACTTTATTTAATATTTGTTCCAATGAGAATCATATGGCCGTAGAAAGGTAATACAAGTTGTCTAAAATGTAGAACAAAAACAACAACCTTCGAATGCCAGGCGTTTCAGATAAGAATGTTCTGCTCTTAAATTTAAATGGTGTTGTGGCTGAAACAGGATACTTACCAAGTGGATGACACCTGCTGCTGTCAACCAAACGCTGATGACTATTGACACGAGCTGTGCCAGGCGAATCGAACTGCTGGTCTTCAGCACATTCAAGTACTGCAGGATGTCGGGTACAGACATAAGGCGCAGAGCCCGCAAGAAACGAAGCCCTGAAAGATCATCAGCAAAGTGTTAAGGAACAAATGAACATGCTGTGATTAGCTTATACATCATTCGTGTTATTTATTCATTGCGCAGTGTCACGGTAATATGATATTTATTGTGACTGCAGTACGTACAAAATGACTGAGATACATTTTACACTGCGGGGGAAAAAAAAAGAAGGAAAAGAAAAAGGGAGTTCTATATCTCCCGTTCTACTGGGCCGATTGACGAAATTCAAATTGGCTTTTCCATGTCTCGAAAGCGCGACTTAGGATATATATTAGATTTATATATAGCATTGTTCTAATATTGGTATTTTGACACAAAATCGGACTTTTTCTGAAATAACATGCCAATTTGTTTTCCATATTTCGATTCTACGACTCAAACTATTAAATATAAAATTTTATAAAATTTGGTGCGAAATTTACGGAGAAATTCGAAAATTTAACTTAGTGAATTTTTTTCAGTTTCAGCCAAGAATAATTCATTTGGCGAACTTCTTAATATGTGGCAACCTACTGTCCTTCCCTTCTGTTGTGCAGGAGACGAAAAAACGTCACATCGTTCCTGCCTCTTTACATTGTGGATGAGAGGGAAAAAAGTCACATCGTTCTACTTTCAAATAATTTTAACAGAGTGCGTAAACCACATTTTCATTGTTATCGCTTTCAAGAAGTATGCCAAATTTCAAAACGCGCCAATATATAAATTCACGTATATCTTCGTAAATTTTGAATAAAAAGCTCTAAAGTTTTGCAGGTATGTTTAGAAATGCATCTACTTTAAGATGATTGTAAAAATTTTATAGATGTATATTTTTATTTATGTAAAAATTTATTTTATATTTTAAAATTTAATTATTTTTATTTTATTTTTTAATTTTTTTTATTTTAAAATCAAAATTTTTTTTCGAAAAAATTTATAAAAATTATTTAAAAATACAAATTTAAAAAAATCATAAAAATGGGTGAATTTTATTTGGAATGGACCTAAATTTCGAACTGTGTAAGAAGGAATCAAATAAGTTTCATATAAAAAGAGATATTAATAAATATATACCAAATTGAATTAACATTGAGGAGCTAAAATTTTGAGAGCTAATGTTTTAAAAACAACTCGTGCGATTTTTACAAAACTAGGGAGTTTGGCATAATTTGAGCCGTAGAATCGAAATATGGAAAAACAATTAGCATCTCATTTCAGAAAACGTCCGATTTTGTGGCAAAATACCTATATTTGAACAATGCTATATATAAATCTAATACATATCCTAAGTCGCGCTTTCGAGACATGAAAAACGCAATTTGAGTTTTGTCAATCGGCCCAGTAGAATGGGAGATATAAAACTGTTCCCCCCTTTTTTTTGCTCAGTGTACATTTATTCCAAACATTTTCACAAAATTCTTTAATAATATATAATACTAGCCCAAAATTTTCATTGAAAAATGATAACATTGTAGTGCTGTAATTGGATATTCCGCAACGTACGGTACATCCGGTCATCCTTAATAATTAATATACACGCGGTACCTGGAAAACACGTATAATCGAAAAATAGTCCTATAAACCGTTATTTGTTGCACGCGTATCGTAAGAAAATGAATTCGGCAAAAGATTCTAATGATAATAAACTCTTCAAGAAGGAAGGTTAAATAAAATATTAATACAATTTAGGATGACTTTTCAGTCTTCCTTCCGAAAAAAAATCTGTTGTCCCCTCTTTTTGAAAGCCGTATTGATAGTCTTAAAGAGACCACATTCAAGCAGTAATATATTAACAACTTTGCTGTTCCATGCGTTTCAGGTAAAAATGTTCTGATTTTGAATTCAGATGATGTTGTGGCTGAAATGGAATACTTATCAACACCTTCTACCTATTTATGCCAAGCTGATATAAATAGAGTGGCACATTTTTTCAGTGATAATTTCAACACTTCTGTTGGATTCTGGAGGAAAAGAATGACCTTACTAGTTTAAACAAACCTTTGGATGGGCACACAAAGCAAATAATAATTATCTGGCAAAAATGCAAAGAGAAGTAGAGGAGGACGCCAAAATAAACAGATTTTGGGGGAAAAAAGTGTGCGCAGAAATGAAAAGGCAAGCAGAGCTGTAAATAAAAGTGTTCTGCTACCACAGATTTTAATTCCCGCGCAAATTTCAAGCGGTCTGCATAATTGCCTCAAAGCAGAATTTGGGGACAATTTTTTGTATACATTCAGGGACCTTTTTTGCATGCATGAGCTGCGGACGGAAACGGAGCAGTTACTCAAAGAAGGTACAGTTGATAGAACACCATCTTTTTACAAAAAGCTATATTATTTCGCGTTCCCTCATGTCTAGCATTATGGGATACATTATATACCATTGTGAGATATTGTTGCCGTTTATAACTCAGGGTATAATTACAGAATTTTAGATACTCAAAATACTTTCCAGCAGAACATACTTTACAACAGTTCACTTTATAAATACACTTAACGAAGACAACACATTACAAACTTTACAGAATTTTACAAACGTACGTAGCGGAACATCCAAATATAGTAGTAGCAAAGAAGGTTTAACTTCTACAAACAAACTGAGAAAATATAAATTCTGATTCTAAACACTGCCCCTGTTAAAAAGTTATGTAACGAGGCATAGATCAGAGCCGCAGATTTGAAAGCTTACTGATAATCTGGATGATCCTTGCCATCTCACATTGTTTTCCCATAAACTCGCAGTAAGCACGTGTATTGTTACTAGGGATTTTAAGGCGGTGCACTTTAGTAAGTGAGCAGATGGTACGATAATGGTCTCAAGCACCAGTTTCCGTATAGATACACAGATCGATGTTGTTGATGACATGTCTATTAAAATACTTGGTAAATGTCGCAGGTCCTGGAATACATCTTGCTAATTGCGGATAACTGATATTACGTTTGTCGCTACTTGTGTAATGTTGTAGTATGTGCGAGAGCATGGGTTGCATTCATTTCACTCTGTTTGCCATTTGATTTGTGTCTTGTGTTTCCCTCGGTTCTTAAGCATGAACTTGGCCAACGCGCTAGTTGTAGATAATGAATATTTCCTGACGCTGCCTCCTTGGCTAATCTGTCAGCAGTTTCTCCATTGCCACGCACCCGTGTATTCGCGTTCACACAGGAGAGCTTATGGTGTTGATGGCTTCGTAAGTCTCTCTCAGTTTGTGTAACTATCGGAGATGTGCGGTGATGGTCTGGTATTTCTATTCAAACGACAAATACAAGCATTCTCTTCATGTGTAGTGTGATATCCTGTAGGATTTGCTGAGTAAAGTAAATGGATGGATCTCGAAATAGCTACTGATTCTACCTGAAACAATATGTTGATATTGTTTAGTTGCTTCTTCCATAGGTTATGTGGGGCAAGTGCATGTTTACATTTTAAGTGCTCGGTGAACGTGTAGCGTTATCGCTGACATTTCATAATTGTTCGATGACGCCACTCTTCGAAGAAGTTTGAAGGAATATGAAGGTGAAATGCTGACTGGATTACTTCTTCTTTCTTCACACGAATATGCTGTGGTGTTAAACCTCCCATGACATTAATTGAAGCAGTCATTGTTGCGTGAAACGTCCTTGCGATGTTTAACGCGAATGGGCGCTGAAAGCTGAGAAAGTGTTTAACTCTCCTCCCTTGCATAGGTTGGGACACACTGGAGGAGCATATGTGACTATTCTTTCGATGACAGTTGAGTAATATCGCTCTTGTCTGCCTTTTTTTGTAATTAGGACCTTAGATTTGCCTTCTGAGATGGTCAGTTTCAAGCACTGCAGAGTTCATAGAACTATTAAGAGGTTTGAATTTCATGCATCTTCAGCTTGTTTCTCAAATCTTCCCGGACTATAAGGGCGATGTCATCTTCGTAAACTATTATAGTTGGGTGAGCTCAGCCAAGCTATTAAATGCGCTGTTAAAAGTGAGATTCCATAAGACTGGACAAGCGAATTATCCCTGTGAACATTCTCGTCTCTGTTTGCCTTGTACGATGCCATTGTTATACACGACGATCTGCTCGCGATTCGAGAGGTAACAGATAAAAGCTTGATGTAAGTTTGCTGAGCATCTAGCTTGTTTCAGTGCCTGTTTAATAGCTGGCCATCACAAAGTGTCGAAGACAGTATATATACCACAAGGTATCGAAGAAGTATTCAAGATCGAGAATGAGGAAGGTTGTGTGGTACGTATGGTTTCTGTTCTCCAGAATGTAGTTTATCATAGTTATCAATGCCTTTGTGGTAGATTTCTCTTCCCTAAAGCCGTATTGCTGCTCGTTGACAGTGTTGGTATTGTGTAAGCGATGTTTCAAGCGCTTCACTAGAAAAATTTCATGTACTTTCGCTAGCCTTTGGGCAGTGCTCCGATTCTCTCTGTAGCTCTGTAGAAGAAAGCACGTCGGCCAGCTTCCCTTTCGTCCAGCTATAGAAAAGTTCTGCAAACCCTCACGGGAAGTGATGATTTACTCTAGAAGACCGCTTTTACTTACTTTTCAAGAGTGCCTTGTACAATCCGAACGCGCCGTTTTCGCACATACACTCAGTTGCAAAATCTGCTTATTTCTATCCCTTCTATCTGCCTTTACGTTTTCCCCAGACATTTTCTCAACCACCTTGCACATAAAATTCAGGCAACTATTTCTATAACTAATAAATTAACAGATTCCTAACATTTACAATGTTGGTAAAATTTTAAGTATTTTCTAATATTAATTTTAATGCTTCGCAATTAGCGACCATGTTGCGGAGTTATTTCCATAGTAAGCTATGGAAAACAGACTCCTCCGCGTAACAGACGATTCACATACAAGAATACGTCCTGGAACAGACATTTTTCGTTATGTGAGGCATCACTGTATAAAAAGTAGCAACATAGAAGAGACCTGCTCGTAGTCCTTACTGTATAAAACGCACTTGTCCTCCACTATATAAAAACAAGCAACATGAAGAGCATGCTGTTAGTTAGGTATTTGTAAAATTTATAAACCTTGTTCTTTTGTTTGCTTCCTAATACTGAAAGTTCCATACGCATAAAAGTATTTGTAATGCATATTGAACTGCCCGCTTTCAGAGTAACAGAATGTCGTTTGCTCTATCCTGTAAGTGAAAGTCTTTCATTCGTACCTGGAAAATGCTTAAAAATAAACTGAAAGGTCAGTCCATTTCTAGTGATAGCGGCATTGGTTTAAAAGAGCAACATATTTTCTTATTACATGCATGGCGGATACTTCGTTAATGCGAATTTTCGAATGAAATGAACTGAAAGAACTTTTTATTATGTTTTTATGATATACACTCTTTTGCATAAAACTCGATGCCATTACGACGATATCGAAGACTTTACAGACAACTAAACGACTTCGAATTCGGTCGCATTATAGAGTTGAGTGAAGCTGGGGGTCATACCGAGCAATAGGCCGTCACCTGCAACGTACAGACACTGCTGTGCAAAGTTGTTGGTAGCAATGATAGCTACACGGAAATTGCCGACAAAATGAAGGCTCTGGAAGGCCAAGGAGCACAAATGCCAGGCAAGATAGGATGATTGTTCGCCTGGCCCCAACCGCCCCAACGGTATCATTGTCGACTATTCAACGCGTTACAGCCACGTCTATACCTCCCGTGGTACCGTCCACCATCTTACGGCGCTTTTCTGAGGCGAGGTTACGCTCAAAGAGGCCTTTAAGACGTTTGCCTTTGACCCCACAACAACGGCGGAGTCGTCAGGAGTGGTGTCGCAGCCGATCATCATGGCTGCCATCAAACTGGCATCATATAGTGTTCAGCGAGGAATCCCGCTTCACTCTTGAAGCAGATGACCACCGTGTTTGCGTCTGGAGAGGACGGGGCCAACGGTCCCAATCAGCCTTTGTTTTACAAAGGCATACAGCCATAACCCATGGTGTGATGATGTGGGGCGCTATTTCTTATGACTGCAGGTCATCTGTAGTCATCCTCTATACATCTTTAACAACTCAACGATATGTCGATACTATCCTGCGGCCGATTGCATTATCCTTCATGGCACGTCAATCTGGAGCCATTTTCCAACAAGATAATGCTAGGCCACATACCACTCGCATATCTCTGGACTGTTTCCGTGGGGTTGGCACTTTTCGTTGGCCAGGAAGGTCACCATACATTTCACCAATCGAGCATGTCTGGGGCATGGTAAGACGCCAGATTCGGGCACGACAAAATATCGCAGATCTGGAACGACAACCGATGAATGCTTGGCAGAATGTGTCGCAGGATGACATTATGAACACCTACCACTCCGTGCCTCGACGAATTCAAGCATGATTGCCGCCAAGGGTGGTTCGACCAACTACTAATTTGAACACTCAGCGGGTGATTGTGAGCAGCGAACAGGTGCTATGACCTTGATTTTTTAATCATTTTGTTATGTGTATATGAGCTATACACATATCACATTTCATCAAAAATAACCACTTTCTTCATGTTGCTTCGATTTTTTTTGCAAAAGAGTGTATATTGCAAGCATGAGTGAATTTTTTTAAAAAATTCTTCCTGAAAGACTGCTGTGGTAAAATAAACTTTATGCGACCTTACGTTTAGTGAAAAACGGTTTAAATTGCTCTTCGATTAAACTCTTTAAATTGCTCAGCTATAAATACCGCTAGTTCAAACTTCAAAGCACACAGCGCTTTTATTTACGTATTCCTTTTTAACATCCAAAACATAGAAAATATTAATATAAATGATAATGTTACGCACAATATAAACTGCTTATAATTTTTGTGTATATATGTAAAAAGATAATGAATAGCATACCAATCCATGTTCTGCCCAGGTAAATTGACACGAAGGACGGTGGAATAGTGAAGTAGTCAACAAAGGAATATAGCTCCAGCATAAACCACAGTTTGTCACTTGCAGCTATAAACTGAAATAAAATATCCCTCTTTTACAAAGATACCACTGCAATATAGCAAATAGAGAAGACGCGCACAGATGCAAAAATTACAAAAAAAAAAATAGAATTGATTGCTAAGGAATTTATTAAGTAAGTAAAGAAGGGAATATTTTTGTTGGAAAGAGAAAACAATATAATTAAGAGTATAAATAAGTTGTCACATTCCCTTATATCTCATTTACTAGATTTTACCCTCAGCTTCGCTCGCGTTGATGTCCTTAAATAAGTTTCAAAGGCTATTAAAAAGAAATTCAAAAAATCTGAAAGGTTTCAGATTTTAAATTACGTCCCAAGGGGCTTTTTTTAAACATTTTGTATGTTACTTTTATTTATTGAATATCATGTTCGTCGCATTTAAACCATAAAATTCTGTTAAAGAACAATATCGCGAAATAATTTTAAACTGAGCCTGTCTTTAGAATTTCCTACACACAGTCTCACGCTCTGCAGATAAAAATATTTTTTTCTGTACAACGTTGCCCTGGCCCGCTTGGAAATCCTCGAGTTTGTTCATCAAAAATTCGTTAAAGTTTTACAAAATATGAAATCGTTAACAAAACAAATTTCAAATTTGGGCTTCCAGATGCCTATATTCTCAGCAGGATGACGGCATTCAAAATTCGATGGCTTTAGGTACCGTCGTTTTATCACAATGCGAGAAGCATACATACATTTATGCCCATTCTTCATTATTTAATTTCTTTAAATATAATATAGGGCTGCAATATTTTGTGGCAGCAGTTTGAGAAGTGATACAGACTTTTAATGTTTCCGACGCCAAATCGCAAAACGAAAACAATAGTCCTTCAGGTACAAAGCCCCTTTGGACTAATAAAATATAATTTAAAAAACTGAAAAATATGCTTTATTAAGATATCTCACGACAAAAATAAATAACATTGAGAAGTGTACAGACTTTTAATGTTTCCGACGCCAAATCGCAAAACGAAAACAATAGTCCTTCAGGTACAAAGCCCCTTTGGACTAATAAAATATAATTTAAAAAACTGAAAAATATGCTTTATTAAGATATCTCACGACAAAAATAAATAACTTTCCTTAAAAATATATCAAAAATATTTCTTGAAAATTTCATGATGATCGGTCAAGTAATTAAAAGAAGCGTAATTGAAAGCGTAACATTTATTAATTAAGCATTTATTAATTTTTTTTGTTTAATTTATTATTTAAAATCCTTCAGGATTTCCGGCCTTTATCTTCTTTCACAAACATTTTTCAGTCTTTAGGAAATATACGCAGCAGGCGATTACGGCACTTTATAAAATGAGATGTGATGGACACAAAGTATACGTATAACGATTTAATAAAAAATGCCAAGTTAAAAGTGTGACTATTAGACACTGGGTATCAAAGTTAAAGGATAATGAGAAACAATCTGCTTACTAAGTTAATACTACAACCAATGCCCAATGCTGTTATTATTTTAAGTTAATTAAATACAATGAAATACAAAATTACACTTCACATACGTTAGCATCGGAAATATGCAAATTCGGTGACCGATAATGGGGTTAGAGTTCCGGTCTGTAGTGTGTTCTTAAAACAAAATGGGGTTTCTACGAATGATCAGTATTCATGGCTCAAAGGCATCAAAATGAAGGTCAAAAGAGGCGAATAATTGTTAGCATAGAGGGAGGTCAAATAAAGGTCGTCCAAGATTTGAATATCCATCAAAGTGCCATATCAAAAGTTTGGAATCGAACATTGTAATTTATATTAACTAATGCTTTTGTACTAATTTCTATTAATAATTTTTCATTAAGTATCAATTACGTTTTATTTTTATCATTATCGTTTGATTTTGATGACCAGTGTATACAGCCAGGCACATTAAACATTGTAGATTGAACGAAGAATTCAAATGAAGCACATTTTACATGAAATTCTCAAAGCAACAGTCTTATGCTTGGAGCTGATGTTAGTCAAGATTCTATCGATTTCGTGGGTAAACAGGTTTAGGAACTCTTTAGAACTTTTGCTTGCTAATGCACTCAATTATTTGAGATGAGTTGCCATTGACCGAGGATTTTCTTCTGGGTTTCCTGGGGATTTTCTCCTGGGGTCCGGTGTAGCTCCATGTGGTACCAGCATGACGGGGCGCCTCCACATTACACGATTGACGTCCGCCGACACCTCGACGTAACCTTTGGACAGCGGTGGATAGGTCCTGGTGGCCCGGTTCATTGGCCTACCGTATCACCAAAATGTATGTATGGACTTCTTCTTCGATCACATGAAGAGTTTGGTGTACGAGATGCCCGTTCCTTCAGCTGAAAACCTCATCCCTCGAATATCTGTAGCTGTCGGAAGGATACGTAACATGCCAGGAATCTTCCAGAACGTAAGGAATTCCATTCAGCGCCGCTTTCAGCCTGCGAAACGACTTCTGGTCGTAATTTCGAACACCTGCTGTAGTACAGCTTTTCAATAAAATATTTTCTGTCCCATTACTGTGTTGTTGTTTTTATTCTTTTCCTCTGCTTCTGCGCACCATAGCTCGCAGCTAGGGAATTTGCGATAATCATTCCTGTGTGATTCCGAGTCGCCTATGTACCCCCTACACACCCTGCAAGTTTATCGGTCTGGTAGAAGATGACCTTATATATATATATTCATTTTTAGTCTTCTTATGATTTTTAAAATTTGTTCTTGGATATACACTTTTGTTTTTACTTTTGTATTTAAAATGAAAAGCGTGTGTAGGGGATATGTCTTCTAAAGTAAAGCCTCTCGTTCAGTTTAATTGCGTTCTTAGTGAGAAATTTTAAAGATTATTTGCTTTTTAACAGGATACTTTTGGTTTTAGTGGACTAATATCTTTATTTTGATTGAGTATCAAGTGTGACTTATGATTTGAATCTTGCAAATAATTTGATGCTTACTTGGAAGTAAGATGAAACACTGTCTCTTATTTTAGTTGTTGTTAATGGATGGTAGATTGGTTTATCCCCTTGATAAGTCGATTAATCCGCTATCGATAACAATAACTGGTTTTTAAATACTTTAAAAATTACTTTTGATTTTGGCATTTTTGCGATTTAAGGTTTTCCTTAACTATTTGTAAAGCAAAGGAAGACTAGAAAATTCTATTTTGAATTTCTGTTCCTTGGAGATGGCATACGGAAAAGTTTTCTTATTTTAATTTATTGTGAATTATTGGTTTATATATATGTGTGTGTGTGTGTGCGTGCGTGTGTAAGAAAAATAAATAATATGTAAAAGATTAAATTAGCAATGTAAATTTAAAAATAGTAACCTCTCTCTGCACTGCGTCATTTCTAGATTAATCCATGTCATATGACTCTTACTTAATTCTGATGATGTAAATGGAACTAAAACTCAAGCAGCCAATAGTAATTTTTACAGAAATAGTAACTATCCAATCAAAATACATTTGCTCGCTACTCTTCGGCTTAGTTGGACTGCTGCTTTCTTCTTGCTGTAAAGTTATCACAAATGCACACCTCTTCAAACAGGCACAAATAGTGTGCCAAGTTGTTTGTGGCCGCAATATGTTTATTGAAAATAAAGTGAAGATTTAATCTGCCTCGATTGCCAAATTTCTTATTCAGTATGGATCGGCATCTCAGCATTCTATATTTTAATTTAATTTATTGCTTATTTATTTACCATTCATTTAATTTATTTATATTTCTATTCACTTCTCCTTATTTTTGATTTGATTTGATTTATTCATCATTGTTTTATTTGCATGTAAAATAAATACATTTATAATGTGTTTAGTTTTCCCTTTCCGCACGGCTCTGCGCACGGTTTTAATTTAAAAAATTAAACAATGCTGTCATCGTAATAACTCATCGATTCTTTTAGTTCGGTCTTAGCCTGCTATCGCCAGAAGCAGAAGAGTCCAGCAAATTAACTTCGTGAATTAGTGACTTCAGTATACGAGTTTTACATTTTATACTTTTGTTGATATTCAGCCATTTACTTCGAATATGACTTGCTGGTACTTACACGTATAAAAAAGTAGACCATAAAAAATATATTTAGCGCTAAGTCTATCTGTTGGGTGGTGTTGGTTGCCCATGATTGGCACATCTCAACTCCATCTCTGAAAAAGAAAAAAAAAGTTAACATTTGAAAAACCTTCCTTCAGTTAGTTTTGTTAGCAAATGAAAAGCTTAAGGAAAGAAACCATTCACACAATTTAGGCATGAAATTTAAATGATGAAAACAATTCAGAAAGAAAAGATAAATTCGTTTGTTAAAATGTTTCAAATATAAAAAATGTGTAAAAAATTACAAGAAAGAATATACAACACCAACATACAGCATATAGTACTGCTTGTGTAGGTAAAAGAGGAGAACGTAGACAGCTGTACAAAAAAAGTATCATGCAGAACATTCGCTAAATGGTTATACACGAAACAACGAATTGAAGCAAGTGTAAATCGAACTAACATGCTTCATAAAAGCCAATGAAATATCATCTAGAATTTTGTTATCTAGGAATTTCTAATAGAAGTATTACTATTCTGATACTCATCTAAACTTTCCTACCTATCTAAATTAAACTAATCGTTAATTAAAACGTTGTCTATCTAATATACAATCAACCACACATATGTCAAAATATTACATTATTTAAGTCTAAAAATTCTTATCTAAAATAAAACATTTTACCAACAGGAGAAATTTTTATGGTGAATTTAGATTATTATTATTCCATTATAATTTCCATTTTAAAATGATACAGACTGTCTTTTATTATATTTATTTACTTTCATGCTCAGTAAGTAGGTGGAGTTTGAGCTATGTGTATATTAATTTTGAATCATTTTAGTAAATATTTAGAATTTGAAAATTTCTCGATCTTGAGGAAGATTAAGTTCTCTAAAATAGTTTTTCGAGTGCTACACGAACCATCTGAATGTAAAAGTAATATGATTTAGAAATACTAACAGTCATTTAATGTCGATCAATCAGTTAATTAAATCAAACAATCAATTAATGTAGGGTTTAAATTAAAAAGGTTTGGCATTACTTAAAATAGTCGAAAAGAAAGAAGTAGATCTTCGTTCTTACCAGCGAAGCAAATAAGTTGTGATCTTTTTTTCTTTCTTAACCTAATGACGTAAGCTCTTATTTCTTTAATATAGCGCCATGATTCAGTCTGTTATAATAATACATTCTGATATCGTTTTACGTATTTCTAAGTGCGTGTGTCATTTCTTTATTTTTTACATTAGCTGTAAAACTGATATGCGTGTTGATTAGGATAACTTTCTGGCACTGCGATGCATTAAGTATGATTTGTCACACGTAACGTAACTCCATCTCGAGCAATTTTGAGACACGGCACATTTGTTAGAAATACAGTAAAAAACACTTGAGAGACTAAAATCTTTACAACATAATAGTAATTGTATAATTGTAGTATGAAATTCTTTCGCGAAGAAATAACGTAGAATACTTAATTAGAACTTAGAGAATTCCTTAATACAGTAAGACTCCGCTTAACGCTATTTCGGTTTAACGCTCTTTTATTTGAATTGTGGGATTTCCCGAAACTGCACGCAGCGTTAGGGCAAAAACCGTCTATGTAAAGAAGGAAAGCTTCCATAGACATAATGTAAACCAGTTTGCTATTACGCCGCTGGAAAGCGAAGGGAAATTCGCCAAGGGATTCGGCGATGGAACCTGCCGGCGAGAATTTCCCCCTCCGCCATGTATACTTTTTTTGGTCAAAATAACTGATCCATTAATTAATTTACTTGCGCGAAAAAATATTTTCTTTTCCTTTAAAGTTTAAAGAGATTTAAAACGACATTCATTTTATGAACTCTTGATAAACGTGACCTTCGAAATTCGTTGACTATCCACTTGCCAACAACTTCTTACAGAGCGGAAAAGGAAAACGCATACGTTCTTGATAAAAAGGCAGAAAATTGGAAATGCAGAAGAGAATGAATGGTCCGAAATGTAAACATACTTAGAATTTTATTTATTTTTATATGTATATTCGTTTATTAGGTTTCTATATTTGTAATAAATAAATAAAAACATAATTAATAAATTTAATGGTAAAATACCTGGCCAATTTTCTACCCATCTTCCCCTAACCACATCATTTACATGATGAGATAACCTCGTTTAACGCTCTTTCATATTACGCTGTAATTGGATGGCACGTATACCCCGCATAACGAGGGATCTTACTGTATATGCTCTAAAGTAAAGAGTTTCGATTAATACTCACTCGGGGGGCCTCAAATAAATTAGCAAAAAAGCATTCCGTTTTTCTCCTCATCTGATTCCGTGAGCTTTGCGAAAGACGGAAGAAAAGTTGGCAAGTTTTTAGTTACAATTTTTACAAAGGAGAAATATATTTAATAGCTTTAAATATCTCCTTGAAAATTGCCCCATCACTCAAAATCCTTTACAGTAGCTCTTATTTCGAAGCTTCTACAATTTGCGGAGGTCTGCCTCGCTTGGAATATATTGAATTCTCTCGAATGAAATTCGTTGTTCGTTTCTTTCGTGACTTTCCTTAAATTTCATGACAAATAGCGGTTTCAAATTGCATCCATTTAACTCGCATCGTAATTCAGGATGATCAATAGCTCTTTTTGTAAGTATGGCTGTGTCAAATAAACCGTATCGCCTCAAATGGTAAGCTATGCTCAAGCTCAAATGACATACTTTCATAACAGGCAATCCTTGTTACAAACAAATGGACATGTTTGTCATTCTGAAGAAATGCTTTCATTTCATCTATAGGCAAAACGTGTAAATTTAGGAGTTATTTACTTATGAACTGGAAGTTTGCTGTCGGAATTCCAAAATACATTTTAATTCTACTTTCATAAAAACTGGAGTTACGTCACTTGTGCTTTGAACCCTGCGTGTTAATTCATCATTCGCTGATCGTTTATGGATTTGTAATTATACTCTTACTCACTCAAAACACTTTCATCGAGTTTTAGAAATATTCAATTCAAGGTCACTTTAAAGTTATTAAAGGTAATAGGAAAAGTTTAAGAAATTTGGCTCTAATATAAATGAGGAAAGCCATTAGTGAAAGCTTTTTACTTTTAGTTGCGTAAATCGAAGAATATATTATGTGTGTTATGTACGATTGGATTGCATACTAAACAAACGAATTATATTAAAGATAATTTCTAAGAAATCTAAATTGTACTAAATTACAAAACCAGTACATGTGCACATTGTAGCTTTGTGTATTGACGAAGATACTAGCACGTAATTCCGGATTTTCGAAATTCCATAGTTCTAAGCATTTTTTGAAGTCAGTAAGTATTACGGTAACCTACATTAGTTAATGTATCTAAATCTTTTGTAATTTCTTTAAATTTTTAAAATATTAGTAATTTTGACGATCAATATTTATATCCTCGACCTTAAATATGACATGCCTTTTTTCGTTTATATAATTAATTAATTAATATTACTAATTAATTAGTATTTTGAAAATTAGTTTGACAAGTTATGTGTTACAGTGATGAATGAGCGTTCATATTTCAATTTGTCTCCGTATATATGCCGCTTCAAGTTAATATTTCTACAATTATGTGTCTGGATTAAATATATTTCTGTAGAAATGTAAGCAAAAAAATTTATTTACTTATATCTAGGGGGGAAACTCTTACCAATATGATGAGTCATCCATACAAAGAAATAAACTGATTTCTACAGCTAACATCTATTTTTAGAGAAATTTAATTTTTATTATGATAGAAAATAACAGCAAAATTATAATTATCCAGAAAAAAATACTTTAAGTAATTTTTGATTCTAAAGAAAAGACAATATGATTCCAATAAAGTTAAAGTTTTAATAAATTAACATTCTATGTGATTAATTCGAAATCATGACTGTCTTAAAATAGCTCCGATGTTGCTTTTTTAAGGCAGTTTAATTAACATTATTAAAAATATTAGTAGAGCTCATATATGCTTATTAAAGTTTTATATTGCTTTTGAAATCCGTGAGCTCTTCATATTTCAGTTTAATAATTTTATATATTTTTTGCGTGAACGTTAAACATACGGAATGCAAACATCAATTAAATGGAAAATGTTATCCTCTATAAGAAAGCAAACACTACGACATTGAGATAATGCCAAACACTGATAAGAAATGTGTCGGGTAAACACAACATGCATCAAAGCAGACATGCAAGCAGAACTAGAAACTAACATCTAACATGCATGTTTACGTGACAGCAGGAGGTAGATCTCTGCTTCTTCGCCTCGGGTTTCAGCTTGTTCACTTCCTAAGCGATAAATTATTCTTTGGTTTGAAGTGCCAAGGTGATATCCCGATGACCATTTCTTTCTTGAACAAATTATTGCTAATTAAAGAACTTTAGAAATTTCCAGACTTGGAGGTTTAATTCATCAGAACATAGAAACATATTTATTTCTTACACAGACTTGCATACCTTGCGTAAGCAACTTAATACACAAGTTGAGTCATAGTCTTCTACCATTTCAGTAGAGAACTGGATTGCGATGGAAGCGAATTGGGTCATAAAAATGAATGGCAAGGAAAGAAACAAGTTTAAAGATTTTACAGACTTTACAAATTCTTAATGTGTCTTCCCTCCGTGATAAAAATCTACCCTCTAACCCAGTTCAGTCTGCGCTCGCTGTTTCTCTACCTAGTTCTCCGGACTGATAGCCTTGGTAATGTATTGCTTCTGTTTCATTAAATCTTGGTACAATAAGATGCAGTTCTAACCTATTTAAGGAGTAGTCTGAAATGTATTTTTTGACAAAATACCCAACAATTGGAATAGATTCTTTTCTGTCTGGATACCTCGATTTACTGGACTTAGTTCCATGGGATTTCATGTTGTGTGGAACGTGATAGGTAAAGTATTTACGTTACTTCTGTCTGAGACTGGACTTGATACGATGCATTACTAAGATTGTTTCTCACACGCACAGGGAAAAGCTGAAACTGGGCTTCAAACTTGCTTACAGAATAGGCATTAGCGAGTCAAGAACAGAAGGGACTACATTTTGTAAGGTCTGAAAAATGATTTGAACATTTCTGTTTTATTAACTCCAGACCTCCGTTACGATATAATGGCGCGTTAAAATCCTTATAACCATTCCTACTGAGGGTCTATATTTATACATTTTGCATTTACCTCCTGTTTCTGAAAAATTCAACTAAACGCTTTCCTTTTAGTCCAGCTCTTAGTAATAACTTCTAATAAAAAATTCTGCATTGCAAAGATTTTGTGTATACGTAATACAGTTATACCCAAATGTTTAAGATACGAAGGACATGGTGATCACTTATACCCAATGTCTTATGGGATTTTAGCATATCTGCGAAAACAATATAATTCCATTATACTCCCCGACATTGAAAATGCAACACCAAGAAGGAGTGGCCGGAAAATTATGCAAATTTCAGGGTAGACATACGTCACCGAGTTACGCGAATAATGTGAAATGCGCAGCTCTTCAGCGCACCGTTGAAGAAGATATAGAGAAAGAACAGCAGAATGTTCAGTTCTCGTGCCCTTATTTCTGCTAGGGAAAACATAGTAGAAAATTTATTCTTGTCTCAGAGAATGAGTGTAATAGCAGAGAATGCTAGGCCGTCGTCAACAGAGGCAGTTCCAGCAGACAGACGATTTTACGAAAAGCATGATGATCAGATGAGAAGGGCAGGTTGGTTCATACGGGAAATCTCAGCTGACACACGCCTGGACGCGTCCACAGTGCACCGGCGGGGGTGCAGATGGTTGGGACAAGGAATTTTGGCAAGTTCGAGGGGAGCCGGACGTCAGCACGCGTGAATCGACGCATCCACCGAAAAGCGGCCGCGCACCAGCAAGTCACTTCTACTTCCATTCTGCAGCATTTTTAAGACAGTCTGAATATTCCCGTTGGCCTTGATTGCTGGATAGCGGCCTGCACTCATGGCGTCCTTTAAGAAGACTACAATTGACCCCACACATCATAGTCACGTTTGCTTCTCCAATGGTAATCGCCTCCAATGGTAATCATACGAGTGTGACGTCGATGTGGAGACAGGTCCAATCCGGCAGCAATCTTGAAACCTCCCACCGTGCGATAACGCGGCATCATACTCTGGAGTGCAACTGCGTACGATTCCAGGTCACATCTAGAAGGTACTTGGGGCAATATGAAGGCCCAACGATACATAAATGAAGCACTGCGGCCGCTAACGCTCCTCTACCTTCAGGAAGTGCCCAATGCCCTTTTTCAGCAAGATAACGCCCGACCACACACTGGTTGCATCAACGTTCTCTGCAAGGTGTACAGATTGCCCTGGCCCCCGTTCACTCATGATCTCTCACCAGTCAAACACATCTGGGATGTGATTGGACACCATTTGCAGACCCTGCCATTGCCGCGCTCAGAAGATAAACTGTGGCAAATTGTTGACAGGGAATAGAAAGCCATTCCTCAGGACACCGTTCGTAGTCTCATTGACTCTGTATCTAGACGTGCTGCTTCGTGTATCGCCGTCCAAGGTGATCCTACAAACTGCTGAGCCGACGTTGTTCTCGCTCTGTATTACGCATATCATTTCGAAATAAAGATCGCTTGTTGTTCGTTGCTGTCTCTCTCCATTTGCCAAGTTTCATCATTTTGTGGCAACTCCTTCTTGAAGTTGCAATTTCAGTGTCGAGTAGTGTATAAACGAGTTTCAGAATTCGATTACGCTAAATAGTAGTATTTCCATTTCGTACGTCTCTTGAATTTGTTGTTACTGAATCTCATAATCAAATAATCATAATTGAAAAGAGTTGATTTTAATTGTTTATGGAGGTCCATGGACCAAATGTACTGATAATTAATTTAACAGATTTTGGTGTTTGAATGTAGATACGACAGTGTATCATATTGCAGAAAATTTAATTAGAAATAACAATTACGTCACTGATAACGTATATTAAAGATAGAATGAAAAGGAAATTCATTCTTCGCTGTTTCGGACTAATTGTTTATGACGTTAGAAACATCTTTATTCAGGCATTTTGGGATCTTACGGCGGCACTGAGAGTGCATATCACGTACGGCCTTCGATTTTACCTATGAATTTTACAATAGTACATTGCTATAGATTTTACAATAGCACGTTGCTACAGATTTTACATTAGTACATTGCTCATCAATATATAAGTGCACAACTCAGTTAAAAGCGAATACTGTGTATGTTTTAAACTAACAGAGATGAAAAGACTGCTTATGGAATTATTCGAAGATGAAAAGTCTGCTTAATCCACAGCTGCGACATAAAAATGCCACTGGTATTCTTATGTATTACTGATAAAGAGGTTATAAATTTTGTTCACAATATTACATACGTATATATAGATCAAAAATATATTGTTATAAATATTTACCCATCATCAAATTTATTAAAAGATATTCTCAGTTCCATGTGTTACGCATCTTTGACGAGAGTTATTTTTAATTGAAAGATCGTTTGAGCGTCACGTAGTAACGAATTTTCTTCATTAGTAATAAGAAAGTTTTAAAAACTATTTACATTATTTATTACCTTGCTGAACATACTCAGAGCTCTCATTACAAATACAAATTTGTACACTTATGTTTTTAATAACCAGTTTATTACTTAGCAAATCCATTTGAATTATTTATAAAATATATGTCTTTTAAATACCTAGATTACTAAGAGAATATATGCTGTATATTGCAACAAAACTGATATTTTTATTGAAATTAAATCGTACATGAAATATTTAGCTTCTAATTTCATAACTCTACAAATGTATCTAAGGGTACGTTGAGCAGACTTTGCAGCAAGTTTCGAAGGAAACAGTTATTTTTAACATTCGCTACGATTTACTTGCATGCCGTTCTTCTTTTTGCTCTTTTATTAAACAAAATGAAACTGCAAATGGCAAGCTTCCAGTTTTTATCTTCCAGATTTTACAACATTAAGAAAAGCATTTTTACATTCATCGCTGCTTCACTTTCAACAGTTTTTAAAAGCAAAAAAGAGAATCTGATGTTTCATGAAGGGTAAAGAAACTGTTATCTTGAAGGATAAAATAAAGTAATAATTCTCAGTAACAGGATTATGGTTTTCATTAAATAAATTCAGACTTATATAAAATCCTAGGCGAGGTGAATTAATTTAGGGAATTGGAAGACCACAAAATTATCTAAACAATATTCATAATAAGAAAACCCATTTTTAATTATTTGAATGAATAACACCGAGCCGTAAAAAATACTAAGCTACTGATTCACCCACTTTCATTATATCCGAAAAAGGTTCTTTTTGATTGATATGTGTTTGATTATTTGAGGAATTATTTGCTAATTAATGTACTTCAAAACCGGATGTGTCACTAAAATTGTCTTTTTATACATCAATCTCTTTAAGGGCAGTGTGTTTAAATGTAAACAGTATGTTTATATTTTATAAAATCTGTTCTCATTCTTAGTAATAACTATTTGAATTAGTAGTAGAAGCTTTGAACTTTGCATCACTAAGAAAGCTTCCACCTAAGATCATACCTAACGGAAAAAGCCCACCCAGTGGAAATTATTTATTGAGAAGATGTTTTTTAGAATGAATTCTTTTACGTGACAGTGATAGTTTGTACATGACAGTGAAAGTTATTAACAGTCTTCTTTGCATTTACATGCTACGTTGAGCTAAATTTTGATATACATTTCAATTTGATTTGAACAAATTTCAATAGTTCAAGATTCAGTGAAAGTCCTATACTTGAATAAAGTTCAACAGATTAAACGTTCGTGAGATGTAAAGTTCTAAGTTCTTTTGATCGAAGATTTCATTCATAAGGTTCGATTTTCGAATCATCTTAATTTCAGACGGTCTTGGTTGATTGATATAGAGCAAATAAGTTCCAGTTTCAATTTAGATCTAGACCGAATATTACAGTCCTTTTATAAATGATTATGGAATTTAGTTAATTTTGAATATATATGAAGTAAATAACAAAAGAGTATATAATGGATTCAAAAAGAAATTTGTTGATGAAAATAACTGTTGAAATTATTTGTTATGATTGATACAGGTACAAGGTATTTCTCCCGCCTTCTTCACGTGACTTAGTAGTGTAGTGGTCAGCAGGCTCCTCGCGTATTCGAGAGGTCTAAATAACTGAGAAATTCAATCCAATCATAAAAATAAATAAATTTACTATATCCTACAATTTAAGGAGATGAATGTTGCTATGCTACTTTTTTCATAATTATTGGAATTATTAGTTTGATTGATTATTAGTATTTGATTGGAATTGTTAGTTTTGCAGCAGAGATTCTTAAAATTGCTTGGAAACGGTGAATATGGGCGATCGTTAAACTAGCTGATGATAACTTCCTGAAGATCATAACGTCGCTTGACAGAAAACTTTTTCTTTTCATGATGGAAAATGTTTATTGACATATGTAGGGTGATTCAAAAGTTCTCGTGAAAAATCCTTCGTCGAAATTTTCCGAAATGGGGAGTATTGTAAAGTCTTCGAATTTCTTCACAGCTACGATATTCTTTTGAATCCCTATCACACTGCAAATCTGTAATCTCGTATTACTCGATGAACTATCTGTTTTTTTTTCTTTTGAAAACTGATTATGAACTTGTTCCAAATTTTCGAAAACCGACATATTTTCTTAATGAAGGATAATTTACGATCTACGAAATTCTATCTTGATTTCAAGAAAACTTTAGCTCATAAAATAATCCAAAAAATTAAAAATGTATTAGAAATTCAAACTTATTTAACTTAAAACAACACCAACACGAGGAAACGTGAGCTATTGTAAGACTAGCTCGCGGTCTGCCCTGAAAATGAACGGGCCTCCTTCATATGGATAGAAAAACTGGCGGTCATGTAGGTTGTGACATTTATTTTATATTGAATAATCATACTGTTACTTTTTTTTCTTTTCTTCTTCTCACGTACGTTAAGGGGTCAGGTACCCTTTGAGTGTAAAAAAAAATCAAATTTTTTTATTGTTTTATATTAAAGAGGTAACTAATAGGAACCACTAGAACGAAAGTTATCGAGGAAGAACCGCAGTCCAATTTTCAAAGGTCAGGATCGAGGCGTTTGTTTACCTTTTTTTGACAGCTGGATATTTATAGCTACGCTCGTGAAAAGTGGTTATAAACTTCGTTTATAAAAGCAATCCAACATTTTTTTGTTGTAATGGCTTGGAAATAGATATATTTAATAATTATTTAATTCTCACTGCTTTTTCCAGAAGAAGTATATTAACTTTAACTTTCATTCATTCATTCAGTTTGTTTTGCTTGAGAATTATACAACGTGTCCTCTATTCTGTGAGAGATTTCTCGATATATTTTCCTTCATTTAAAAAAATAATTAAATATTTGTATCGAAAATTCATTCCCAAGATTAAAATGAATAGGATAGAAGGTAGAGTTATCAGGACTTAGCATTCTGTGTGTATTCTTTGAGAACATAGTAAATTCTGTAAAGGGTTCTTATCCTTACGTTCTAAGTCCTGAACTGGAACAGGGAGCGGAAGGTACGCTATGTTCTGATGTAACTGCTGGG
This sequence comes from Stegodyphus mimosarum, assembly GCA_000611955.2. NCBI lineage: Eukaryota > Metazoa > Arthropoda > Arachnida > Araneae > Eresidae > Stegodyphus > Stegodyphus mimosarum. The sequence continues at coordinate 315,826 of KK113430.1, forward strand.
CTGGAGAATAACTGCACGTGAAGGGATTTGAAATCCTTTTTTATTCAATCACTATTAATAACAAACCTCCCAATTCGGGAGAGATACAGAACGTAACAGACCACACTTTGGTCAAACTTAACAATCAAATAAATTTAAATGAATTAAAATAGAACTTAAATTAAACGTTGCTTCGCAGAGCAATTCGCGGAAGTTGGCCTCTACCGAAAAGGGTGCGTAGCAAGGTATACTAAATACTACCGCACTTTAATTTATTTTACAATGCAATCACGTAGTAAGCACTATGGCTTATAAATTTAAACTGCTAGCTGGTCAGGCAAACGTTGAGCAGCGTGACCGTGATCTGAGGCAAAGCTCTCACACACCGAGAGGTTTCTACCTCTGTCTTAAATAGTGCTTGGCTGAACTTCAAAAATTAGCATAAGCTAAAAACGCGCGCTTCTTCTGACAGGAAGTTGAAGCAGAGAGGAGATAGAAAAGATTTAAATTAAAATAAACTTGGTTAGTTTAACTAAAACCTTACAGAGTGACGCCAAAACGATCATCTGGCAGTAGAAATAAGAAGAGAAAATGTACTGGTAATATCCACACTCGAAATCATGTTACATAAAGGCAAAACATATTCACCTGGTGCATTTTAAATATATACGCATTACTTTTTTTTGTTTTTGGAAACTAACTTATATTGTCCATTTTTACCACCTGCATTGTATAATTTTAGAGAATTTTAAGTAATTTTATTCAATTACCACTCAGAATGAAAAAATTAAACTCCAAATGACTAGCCTGGGATAAAAGTGAATTCGTGTAAAAATTGTAAATTTTTTGGTCAGTGAGTTAAAGTTTTCGTTTCATATTTTCACGATTGTGTGAACTTCTTTTCTTTTTAGATGTTTTTATACTTAAGTATTCATATATAAATAATTATATCATGTATTTGATTTAATATGCACACTTATTTTTCTTAAATAATGCATATTTGTTTGATAAAAACATACTTTTATCTTTAAAGTCAATTTTCTCAAACTATGATTTTACTCACTGCGCGCAGCATTTCTCTGAAACGGCTAATCCAAAGTGAACTAAATTTTATATGGATGTTTATATGCTAGATATGCTTAATATGACGAACCAGAATGTTTCTTATGTAAAAACTTTTAAAATTGTAGCTAATTTATGCCTAAACAATTTGATAAAAAATAAAATTTTGTTTTTAAAAAATTATTTTTGTTGGAAAGGAACATTTAAATAAAATAAATCTTCGTCATTTTAAAGATACATTATTTTTCTACCATATGAAAAAAAATTGGGTTCCTCTTATGCTTTATATAGTTCCAATGCTGCGCGCAGTGAATTTCAAAATATTAGCTATAAAAAAACGCTCTGCATTAAAATATTTATTTAAACGTTTCACTAATGCACATGACTTATTTAGTAATCTTAAACACATAACTAAGAGTACCACAATATGTGTTAGAAATTTCATTTTTATGGAACTATTAGTTTTGGAGAGACATCACTCGTAATTTGAGTAATTTTTGGACATATTTTACCATTCAAAAGTTACCTGACCCCTTAAACGGTTCGCGAATTTGGAGTGAATAACGACGGCACTTGATGAAGAATTGAAAAACACTGTATTAGCCAGTATTCTCAGGACGGCTCCGAAATCACGTTAACAGTCGTCGAAGAACTACTATAAACACGCTGAAACAATCAGCGACACAGCCCTCAGACTATCAGGCTACAACGGTGAAAACAGCTTCACGGCAAAGCACCAAAGTACGATTCCCGACTCTGCTCGGTCGTTCTCGGAACTCTACGTACTCTCGAGGCTCTCCACGCTACAACTCGCGATGCACTCGACGGTACACTAGAGCACAGCTCCTGACTCGGTTCTGTTGTTCTCGGAGCTGAACACACTGTAAGATAAAATTCGACAATGCACTACCTCGCGATACAGGGTTTATATAGCTTTTGGCTTGTGTTCGAGAACATTCTGGGCTAAACCAGTAAGAATTCGTTTAAGAAGGTTCTCCATGCGTCTAGCGCATATCGCCAATTTTGTCGCCAAATGGGCGATTTCTCGCCAAATGTGGCAACTCTGCCTTCCTTTGCTATTTTCTGGCAACCCTAAACCTGCTTTGCAGGAAGCTATCTTATTACTCCTGTACATTTCGTAACAATACACCTGAGAAACAGAAAAGTCATCTTGACGAAAGTTACTGAGTTTAATTCTATGCTGTAAGAAAATCGATAAAAATTGTAGTTTCCCGTAACCTGTGAAATGTGATAAATCTGATAATGTGTTAGTTATCTATGACATTCATACTCCAGGTCATTCTTCACTAAATATTAAAAACGCCAATTACTTAAACAGATCCCATATTCACAATTTCCTCAAATTAAATCTCGTACTAGCCAACTGGGAAATAAAAAAAACTGATCAGCTCAATGAACAAGAAAACGGAACAAGAAGCAGCTCAATCAACTCAGATTCCATTATCTAAATTATATGCTCTTAAATGTGCCATGAATGTTCAGCAATAAGACTGTTAGGAAGCATTCCATAGTCTTAGAATCTTCAGTTTTCTACCAAACAAATACTGAATGGCTTTTCGATAATGGGTGTAATGTCTTAAGCTATTTCTATCAACCACCTCGGAAGTTATGAGAAAAAGAATACTTCTAAGGACCACCTCGAAAGTTCAGAGAAAAGAAATATTTCTAACGATCACCTCGAATGTTGCCAAGGAAAGAGTATTTCTTAACGAATTCTCGGAAAGATGAACGTGACCAGCAGTCACAAGCCAATCTCATTTTTTGTTCTCCTTATGGTTGTCTGAAGGACAGACATTGTTCCGTTTCTTTACATCTGCTTATAGGTGCATTGTCTCAGACCACGCGCTTCGAGTCCCAGGTTGGAACCGGAAAGTTCTCCCGGAGTTTTTCCCAGACTGTCATCATTATATCCAGTTTTCAGTCAAGGTGAGTTTAATCAAGGTGAGTTCCAGTTTCCAATCAAGAGACGCTCTTAAAAATTACGGACAAATGAGGATTCTGGAAATCTTTCCGGCACGCCCAGGACAACTTGAACAAAAACAGGAAACGGAGTTCTAGTCGGTTAGTGAGAGTTAGTTGCAGTGTAGAGAGAGAAACGTTAGTAGTCTTGATTTCTTTCTTGCTCCCTTTTGAGAAACCCCTTTCCTTTGACACTGTACATATACAGAGAATGAAAAAAGTCGGAATTATTAAGCGTTATTCTGTCCCATTACAATGAATGAGTGTAAAGACTGTCAGAGGGGACACAAATAAGCAGAACTTATAACGGAATGTGCACGCGGAAATGACATGTCGTGGTACACTGGGTACTGTTTAGCAATAGGTAAAAGCGCTCGTCATTCCGCATCGAAATTTCGAGTAGTATACATCATTGCACGAATATGCATTTAATGACACATGATGCCTTTTTATGCTAATTGCGAGACTATGGTTAAAACAGATCAGTTATTCAAAGGAGGCACAAAGGATGAATGCCGTGTACTTTCTTTGTTCCCACCCGCTTCCTCATACATAGGCATATACAGAAGTTTCGTGTTGGTATAGCGATGCATAGATCCTACACGGCTCGGAAACCTACTCAGCGAATGATGATTGAGGTCAGGAGAATGCTTTTATCTACCCTCAAACAGCGTCTTGTAAGACCCAACAAGCCATTTCCTCACATATATGGTATTTATAAAATCTCATATTTCTCTTGCCCTCTAATTGCCTTTGTATTTTTCAACCATTTTATGCAATTAAAGCACCACAGCTTCACCAGCACATCGATGCTTTTGTAAAGTTATTGTGGAATTGATAAATATCATATTTAACAACTATAAACTCTTTCGTAAATCACATAAATTATTCAGAGATTATTTGTTAACTTGTAAGATCTCGTTAGCCCAACTTGTCAGAAACTGGGGTAGTGTTTGTGGCTATGTGTAAGTATACACAGAAACGTAAGAAGGGGGTAGAACCCTTTTTATTTTTGATCTTTAAAATGACAGATACGTCTACTTGACGTTCACAAACTGCGCCAACCCGGCGGTTCAACTAAAAGTAAGGTAAAACTGAAAATAAGAAACTAGGTGAACAAATATCAAACACTATCGACGAGGCTCTGAGATCCTAACTAACCACGTTTTTAATTATCGCTGATATTCAGCAAGATTACTGATTTTTCAGTTGAAATCTAGCACTTCTGCAAAGCTAGGCACACAGGCCGATACGCGCTGATCTAAATTCTATCGGACAATCTCTCCAGCGTAGTTTGAAAGCAAGACTTTCACTCTCTGGTTTCGTCTACTATTTAATTCAACTATCCCCCCGGGGGTTGACTCAGGAGAATTCCTGGGAAGTACTGGCTAGGATCTGTACTTAGACAGTCTCAACCACGGGGGCAAAATATCAGGTACTATTGTACCTTATTCTTCACAGGACTAGAACCCGGGTATTGTACCTAGGATGGGATCAGGCTCGACAGGGACCGTACTGGTACTGGCTTGTCCGCTCCCTTGGCTGTGGTGGAGCTAATAAAAACAGACAAGGAGGAGGGCGTGGGAAACCTGAGGTGTACATCGGGCGTCCCCGTCTTCCGTAAAGTGTCCCTATTTAATTCAACTAGCTTCCGCTAAATTTGAATAAACTGCGCGTGCTACTAAAATTTACATACTCTGGCACGGGCATTTCCAGTGGAAAATGAAGGCTAAACAGGAAAGATAACTTAAAATAAATGTTAGTTAAAATAAATATAAACCCTACAAATGTTTTCTAGGAACTGTTTTATTCTTTCTATAGAGGCAGAGATGAAAGTAAGAGGAACACTAAACCGTCACAATAATTTTACCGGGTATTGTTCGCATTTCTTTTCCGATTTAAAACTGTGTTGCTTCACGTCACAGAAACGACTCCGCTTTCATCAGCAGCCCCATCATGCGCATCCCAAGCAATAACACCTTAATACCTGATACACCGAATGAAATAAATATATTACCATAAGGTAACAGTAGCATAACAGTAGAACTAATTGTGTTTGTACAGGACTCTTAGACTTTTCCTCACTTCACTCCTTCACTCTCTTAGACACTTCATTAACCAGTTCCATTTACTTTTACGGAATATATCGGAATAGGCGTGCATATTATACACACAGTACTAATATACTTCTTACACTTACTTTACTTGTCAATCTCGGTCACACAGTTTCTTTAATAGCAGGGTAAGGAAAAAACATTAGGTTATCAGGGAAGCATGTTTGTATAGTTTATAATTCTGAATATATATAAATTATTAATCTGAGATTCCACAGACTTCTGTATCATGTGTTGCTAATTTTTTTTACGATGCTACTTATTTTTGCTGTCAGGCGTGCAGTTTTGATCAGAAATCTTTTGAAAGCAAATTCGCTGTTGGCTAAATTTTTTAAATGAAATTCAGATGTTAAGGTAAATTTAAAGGTATGATGATTTACACTTTCCGTTTCCAAACATAATAGTAGTGTTTTACTCTGCAGCCTCTTCATTATGTTTTACCTGACTTACTCTATTTATTAAGTATTACAGTGCAGACCGTCTGAAAGATTTGGGAATTTGTTCTTTTCCCAAATCTGATAACTACATCTATTTATCGTATTATTTTGTATATTCCATTATTTTCTTTTGCAGGAACTTTTAAAAACATTTACAAAATATTTGTATTATTGTATTTCTGAAATACTTTGGAACATATCTTTCTAAATTTCTTTAATGTTGTTACGAAATGTCCAGGCGCAATAAGATAGCTTCCCCGCAAAGCATGCTTAGGGTTGCCAGAAAATGGCAATGGACGGCAGGGTGCCACATTTGGCGAGAAATCGCCCATTTGGCGACAAAAGTGGTGATATGCCACGGACGGATAGAGAACCTTCTAGAAAGAATTCTTACTGGTTTCGCCCAGAATGTTCTCGAACACAAGCAAAATCTACTATATTAAAATCCGTGCGCGTCTGTTTGTTTGTTTGTAACCTTAACTCCTCCGGAACGGCTGGGTCTAGAGCTTAGCGGAAGACACCGTTGGACTCGGGAGGTCCGTGGGAAGCCATTTTGCCCATTCGCGTAATTCTCCGACTGTAATTAACAAAGATCGTAAATTAATTAAAAACGTAATTTGCCCCTACGTTTTCCCTACATTTTCGACTTTCTTTCTTCCGTTTTCCCTTTTGAAAGGGATTTGGCTACGTGCCAAATTCTGTTTTCGCAAATATCTATGGAAATTCTTATATGTCAAATTCGAGACGCATATCGACGGATTGGAAAAAAATCGAGGAATCCGACGATGCCATTTTCATCTTCGTACGACTTTAATTAACGGAGATATTAATTAAAAACCGCGGATACGTTAATTACCGCGCTTATTGCTTCCGTGTGGCAACAGC
>KK113430.1:325807-402373 GCA_000611955.2 Stegodyphus mimosarum
GAGAAAATATTTAAAATTATTATTTATTGATTTTGTATTCATTTTAATTATTTATTTCTTTAATTTGAAGTCTCATCAAAATATAATGATTGATATTATATTTAAATAATGACGTCGTATGTATTGTCTGAAGAAAAAAGTTTTGTTTCCTGGTTTGACAAGAAAATATTTAAATACAAAATTACAAATTATTTACTTATTATTTATTTATTTATTATTATTTTGTATCTACTATATTAAATAAATATTTTCTTGCCAAAGCAGGAAACATTTAATTTGTTTCACATTTAATTTAAATAATGCCGTCATACATATTATCTGAAGAATAAAAGTTTTGTTTCCTGCTTTGGCAAGAAAATATTTACTTACAAAATTATAAATTATTTATTTATTACAGATTATTTAAATATATCACAACTTTTTTTTCGGTTGTATATAGAAATGGTTTCATTCATACTTTTTTTCAAATTCTTTTAACTAATCTTTTCTTATTCAAATGCAGGAAAATTCCGTGTAATTTAGTATTCCTTATAAGGAAGTCATGCGTTGTACATATCAGATTTTTTACTTCAGTTTAATTTTTTTCTTTTCACATGCAAATACAGTTTTCACTCATTGTATGCATTTGTATACACGCGCGCAATTACACTACGTACAAGGGCCCATAAGCGGTTGAGAGGCTAAATCTGTACGCATTTACACTTCGTACAAGGACAATGAGCGGGTGAGCGGCTAAATCCGTTAACACTGGTACTTCGGTCAAACTTTCCAATCCCGGGGAACGCGTGGGAGTTTTCGTATATTTCGGCGTGTGTAACGTGTATGCATTGCCTTCTGGACGCATACGTGAATAAAACGGGCGCAGCCCTCTCAGCTGGCGGTTTCTTACATCGCGTGGGTTTTTTCGACATTTTCGAAATGGAGAATGTGTATGCAGTATCTTGTGGATGCATACGAGAATGCGGATGCATACGCTAATAAAGCGGGCGCAGCCCGCTCAACTGGCATGCTTGCCAGCAGGAAAATCGCTGAACACTGGCAGTTAGGTCGAACTTCCGAATCCCGGCGAACGCGTGGGTGTTTTCGTGATTTCCAGCATGTGAAGTATATTGGATGCATAAGGGAAACAAGCGGGCGCAGCCCGCTAACGCGCGGGTTTGCAACATAGAAAACTTAAACACTGGTATTTCTGTCCAACTTTCGAATCCCGGGAAACAAGCGGGCGTCCTGGCGAACAAGCGGGCGCAGCCCGCTCAGCTGGTCAACGGCGTGGGTGTTTTCCACATTTTCCGGATGGGGAATGTGTATGCAGTATCTTGTGGATGTATACGAGAATGCGGATGCATACGATAATAAAGCGGGCGCAGCCCGCTCAACCAGCATGCTTGCCAGCAGGAAAATCGCTGAACACTGGTAGTTAGGTCGAACTTCCGAATCCCTGGGAGCGCGTGGGTGTTTTCGTGATTTCCGGCATGTGCAGTATATATATATATGCGTAAGGGAAATAAGCGGGCGTCCCGGTGAACAAGCGGGCGCAGCCCGCTAACGCGCGGGTTTGCAACATAGAAAACTTAAACACTGGTATTTCTATCCAAATTTCGAATCCCGGGGAACAAGCGGGCGTCCTAGCGAACAAGCGGGCGCAGCCCGCTAAGCTGGTCAACGGCGTGGGTGTTTTCGACATTTTCCGGATGGGGAATGCGTATGCAGTATCTTGTGGATGTATACGAGAATGCGGATGCATACGCTAATAAAGCGGGCGCAGCCCGCTCAACTGGCATGCTTGCTACCTAGAAAATCAAACACTGGTAGTTCTGTCCAACTTTCGAATCCCAAGGAACAAGCGGGTCCAGCCCGCTCAGCTGGCGGGCTTGCCCGCTAGTGTTATATAAACCCTGCTGGTTCGCGGAGAGTCAATCAGTGCGGTGTCTATCGAGTTGACAGTCAGTCAGTGAGCGAGTGTCTCGTAGTCTGATGCCGAGTTGGTCGTCGAGTGCATCGAGAGAATCTTTTAGTGTATCTCGAGTTAGTGCATCGTCGAGTTTTATCTTAGAGTGCGTTGAGCTCTGAGAACGACTGTCGGAAGCTGTACTCTAGTGTATCGTCGAATGCATCGCGAGTTGTAGCGTGGAGAGTCTCGAGAGTACATAGCATCCCGAGAACGACCGAGCAGAGTCGGGAGTTATACCTTGTGCTGTGCTGTCAAGCTGTCTCCACCGTTATGGTCTGGTAGCCTGAAAGCTGTGTCGATGATTGTCTCAACGTGTTTATAGTAGTTCTTCGACGACTGTAAGCGCGATATTGGAGCTGTCTTGAAAAATACTGGCCAATAAAGCTTGTTTTGATACTTCATCAAGTGTCGTCGTCTTTATTCACTCCAAACCCACGAATCCTTTAACGTGCGTACGAAGAAGAAGAGAAAAACGTAACAATATTATGTAAACTTTATATGCCTTATGTTTTTTCAATTGTTTTTTATGTATGTTTTTTTAAATTAATGTATGTTGTTTTTTAAATTAATACATTAATAGCGAAAATAGACAACACTTGTAAACAACTGGTGTTGCGCTGGTGCCTGTGCACCTCGACATCTACGCCTATAATCTGTATTTTGGCACTTATTTCGTTTATTCGCGAATAGATTTAATCATTTTGTTATCGCCATTACCGACTTCAACTAAACATTTGAACAAATTTACGAGGTAATAGCAAAAGATTTTGCTTGTTTCGGGAATTGATGGTCCCGTCTTGGCTGGAACGGCATTCGTTGTTAAGTTTGCTGTTGACCCCTTTAGTTTTGGGGGAAAATGTTTATTAATTGCATTTAAGCAGATTTTTATACGAAAGCACATCGATCTTTTTGTTTTCGATGAATTAAGTGGATATTTTACCAACTAGAATGCCCAACGAATATTTTAGCAATTAGACTTTCCTTTCTAAGGTGTCACAGAGCGTGAGGCCTCACTCCCACTGCCGAGACTGTTTTTATAAAATTCATTAGGTCAATAAATTCTATGTTTAGGATCATTTTAAGGAAATAATGCCTTGAGACATTTTTCAAACATATTGTGAATTAATTTCGGAAGCATTCTATCCCTTTTTAAAAGAAATAACCGTATGAAACATATGTCATTGATTCGGATTATTCAGATATTCTAAAATTAATGGCGTTCCTTTCAACTCTTCCAAATCAAAATATTTCTACTTATTATTAACATGCAAAAATACATAGCTCTTTTGTGTTATAGGTTCGTGTCTGTAAAATCCTTAAACTAAAAAGTAAAAGCTTAGTTTTACTGTATGTGTACAACTAATACCTGTACTTATTGTAAATAATTACTTACATATTGAGAAATTAAAGCATAATGATCCAGTAATGACTCTGAATGAAATCCTGTTAAAAATGTACCTGTCTTAATTTTAACGCACCTAAGAAAACGACGATAAAAGATTCTAATGACTGAAGAAACACTGGAACATACACAAAAAATTAATAATTTTGTATTAGACTGATAACATTTTTGTGAAAAAGGTATGCTATTTCTCACACGCTCATGATTGAGTTCATCTTCCTTTTACTGAGTTGTTGCTTTCAGTTGTCAGTTTGGCCATATGTTTCGAATTTTCAAAGTTAAGAGAAAATAAGTTTGCTGATAAGGTACTTCTCCCGCCTTCTTTGCATACCTTCGTGGTGTAGTGGTCAGAAGGCTGGACGCGTAACAGAGAGATCCGTGGTTCGATTCCCGACGAAGGCGTTGCTCATTTTTCGTGTCTCCTGCTTCGAATTAATCCTAATGACTCTACACTGGCGCCCGAACTAAAAAGGTGGTGAATGATGATTCTCCACCATCGAGATTTGGCGAATGGGTCTCCAAAACCCCAGTCACCCTTTAAAAGGGGGAGTATATAGGGTATTTCTCCCCCCTTCTTGGCATACCTTCGTGGTGTAGTGGTGAGCACGCTCGACGCTTAACCAAGATTTCCGTGGTTCGATTCCCGACGAAGGTAATGTTAATTTTTCATTCTTCTGCTTCCAAAAATCCTAATGACTCCACATGCTTTTCATCAGGTTCTGAAGAACCGTAAATTAGATCCTACCCATCTTATCTGCTTTACTTTTAACTTAACTGTTCCATTCATCAATGATTACGCGCAGACTGTTTCACCAATCTACAGAATATTTTCACTGTTCCGAAGCTGAAACAGGGCGAAATGCAGAGAACTTGCAGAGAAGGAGAGGGAAGAGGGATGAGGTCAGGATTGCGAAGGATGTGCAGGTGCTAGGAGGACAGAGTAAGGTATTGATATTTCTACTCACCCTTTTGTGGAGTGTCCAGTGCTGGGGGAAAAAACAAAAGGAAAAAGGGTCAAAAACAAAGGATAAAATTTTCGTCATTTTTCATCAAACTACAGTACACTAGGATTTTTCACCACTGCCACGCAAAAAATTCTTTTCCTCTTTCTTTATATTGAAATAATTTACTTCTATTAACAATTGTTTATTATTAAACCAAATTAGTACATTTAAGAGCTTTTTGAACTGAACTCTCGATGAGAAAATTTGAATACCCATACGTTATTAAAATATTGAATTTTGCAATTTATTATTTTCCATAATTGAAAATGATGATGTCATGCAAGTTTAACTTACTTAATTCTTAAAACACAGAAATCTATCTTGTCTGTCTTGTTACTTTTAAACGTCATCATCTGGAGATGAATAATTTAACACCGATAACATTATAATGGAGCATTTAGTATACAGATTCATCACAAAAGAATGAAATATTTTTTAATGTAGGTATCGTTTTATATTTCTTCTTTAAGCGAATAATGACATCCAGCATCATTACAAACTGGGAGTTGCCATTCAATCACAGTGATTTTTCTCAAACTACAGAGACTGTTCGCACATTTTTTAGACGATTTTGGTAAGCGGTAATAAAACCTCGTTTGCTGCAAAAGAAGTAATTGTAATTGTACTATGTTTTTAAAAGTCAAAATGATCGTCTGTGGCTTGAAAGTTTTCTTTTTATACAAAATGGCGAATTTAACAAAGCAGTGGTTCGAAGGCTACATTGACGCTCTTTCCGAAGAGAAATGTGCATACTCCTTTATCCAAAAACGATGGGAGAGTCATGGTTTTGTGATATCTAAAGCGTCGATAGGAAATATCATCAACAAGAAAGGAAAAAAAAAACGTCCAATTCGAGCCTCAAGTGGGACAAAAATTCCAAACAAGTATCCGAGGAAAAAAAAGGACATCTTCGACTATTGCGAAGGTACGTTGTTTAATGTTAAAAGAAAATCCCCCTAGTCAAAGAACAGTTGCAAAATCATTAAAATGCTCGGTGTCCACTGTAAGCAAAATGATAAACGTCGATTTAAATCTTAAGAAAGCGAAAAAACGTAATGTGCATTGCACATGACCTAAGCTCAGGGCATGCGTTTTTAACATAATTTTGGAATGCTATTTTGTAACGAGTTATAATAAGTTTATACATATTATTCTTTCATTAATATATTTCTATCAGATAACAGAGTTTTTCGGGCTTTGGATGTATAAGGAATAAGGAAGAAGACGAAGTGAAAATGAAATGTAGTGCCGAGCTTTCTTGAAATTTGCGAAACATTTAAGAAAAGGGACTTTTCCTGCTCAAATCGACACGCACCGTGAAAATATATTAAGCTTTGAAAAATAGTATCCTCAGTTCAGGCCAAATTTAGCCAAAAAGCAACAAACAGCGTTCAATGTTTTCATAAAACGTATCTTTTTAATGCAATTGCATATCTAAAACAATAACTGTTATTTATTTACAATGCGTAAATATTCTTAGACTTATTATTTTCAGGCTATATTTTTTTTACCCACAGCACTGAAGGATGATAGATTGAGGTTCCATTGTACTGCAAACTAATTAGATGTACAGAGGCTGTTCGCACATTTTTAGACGATGTATATTGTATTCACAAAACTAAATTACATAAAATTCTTGTGTTTTAAATGTTCTATTTGACATTCCTTATTCTGAACTGTCTTTCGACACCGCAGTTTCCAGGATAATAATGCCTTTTGAAGTGTCAGAAGAGGTATTCTATCCCATTCCTCCCGAACAGCTTTCCAGAGTCCTCTTAGGGTTTTGGGACAACGTTTGGATAATGACGTTTTTAAAAGTCTGAAAGCACAAAAATCCATAGGTGACACATCGGTAGGTGTAGGTGACATAGTGTATCCATAGGTGACATAGTAGGGATATCAGTGAAGGGTATGGCCCTGATACTAGTTTTTTGTTCCATTTTTTTTAGGAAATTTACAGTGGATTTTGATGTGGGACTGCTAGCTTTCTTCCGATGGAGTCTCACAGATGGATGGCACTGTGGGTAAGGCGATGGTATTTCATTCAAAAAAATTGGCGATAAAATATGTTCCTGATAGTATTTGGAGTTCATCTTGACATTTTTTGCACTGTCTTTATTTTTAACTTGCCATTATAAGAAAACCCAGCAGAAACCATGAATATGAATCCCTTAGAAAAACTTTCTTTCGATTCTTTGAACCATGTACTTCAATTTTTTTCTCCCCTTTTATGATAATATATGGCTCTTTGTTTGTTACAATCATTTAAATACACCCACGCTTCATCTATTGTGACAATAGTTTTCCATTTTTCTTGGGATAAGTGTTTCTCGTATAGAATTCTGCAGCGTGTTCTGCGTCGAACGATATGCTTTGGAAGAAGACGATGCATATTGCGTTTTTTCGCTTTCTTGAGATTTAAATTAAAGTTTATCATTTTGTTTACAATGGACACCGATCATTTTAATGATTTTGCAACTGTCCTTTGACTGGGGGGATTTTCTTTTAACATTAAACAACGTACCTTTGCAATAGTCGAAGATGTCCGTTTTTTCCTTAGATACTTGTTTGGAATTTTTGTCCCACTTGAGGCTCCAATTTGATGTTTTTCCTTTGTTGTTGATGATATTACCTATCGAAACTTTAGATATCAGCGAACACGCTCTGAAGAAACTCAGAGATTCGCCCGTTTAAATACTCACTTCACTTAACTCTAAATTTACATCCTGGCAAGGAAATGCGAGGGGAAATTGAGGAGTTTAGGAAAGATAACAAAAATTTGAATAATATGTTAATTTTAATAACAGTAAACCCTACATCGTATGTTACTATAGCTCATGTGCCGTGAAAAAAGGTAAGTAATAATTCACCTCTTAGAGAAGGCATATCAGATAGATATAACGCCGTTCTGAACTTCAACCGGTTATTAAGGCAGATGTTGCTAATATTTTGCTAACTCTGTGTGTATAGCCAAAATAAGTACAGTAATAATATATTAATAAAAAGAGCTGCAAATACTTTTTTTTAAATAATCAGGAAAACTTGCAGTATTTAAAAAAAAGATATGGAATTAATAAAACAAGAAGATAACAGATAAGTTTATTTTTCTATTTCAAATTTTCTTACAAAATTGGATTCAAAAGCATCGAAGAATTAGGAAAATATATTCTTTTATATCGTTTTTAATCCCTTAGCGCTCGTCTTATTTCTCTAAAAACATTTCTGAATAAAGATTTATGTTTTTTTTAAAAAAATGTTAAAAAATTGAATATATATTAATTTGAAATTGAGAGTACAGTATAAGCTTGTGCTTCTAAAATGAATATTTGGCATCTTAGTGTTCTTGACAATATCACGAAAGCATTTGATAGATGACGAACAGCACATTTTGATATGTAATTTTGTAAAACATATTTTAAAATCACCCGAGCCATACTCGGGTATAAACAAACTTGCCAAGTTCCAGTGATTGAGTGCCACATATTTAGGAGCACTAAGATATAAAATGGACCTTTTTTGCCATAGGTTTTCATTGTTATTATTTATAATTGATTACCAAACTAACTAAATACATAATTTTCCAACTTTTTCTCCACGAATGAAAAAATTACTTTTTTAACATTTCAAGAAAGTGAACTTGTTTTTATCTGTTTAATTGATTTCATAAAGTAGTACCTGAAAATAAACATTTAATAAATATTGCGTCACTGACGACACGTTATATCTCTTCTTCATGTCGATCAAGACTTAAAAATAAATGTATGGTACCAGTACCAATACGTAAATTACCAAATAAATCAGTATGTACAGAACCAGGTATAGATCAATATTTTTCGTTTTAAGATGAACATTTAAAGCTAATTAGACAGCATATAGGAAGCTAGGGAGTGTTCCAACATCATGGTGTTTCAGTGGAAGATAAATCATTCATATTACGTTTGCACTTCCTGGTCCCCCCCGGATTATCCTGCGAGACGGACGATGCAGTGATCAGATTAACAGTATGCGACTGGTCCATGGTGAAGGGTCATATGTAGCTTCACTTGAGGCGAGGTACCACTAGGGCTGAAGACTGACTAGACCTCTATGCCTGTTGGTCCTCGTGTGCCTGTTCCCTCCCTGCCTCTCCCGCTCACCTACTGGATTGTATAGGCGTCTCCCTGAGACAGCTGTCGGCTCAGCAGGACGATGTCAGTGATTTACTTGTGCGGCAAGGTCTCTTGGACTTTGTGTAGGCTTTCCTGCCTCAAGGGGATTAGAAACAACAACAACAACGTTTGCACTTCAGTTTGTACTGGCAATTTTGTTCTTGAAATTTTCAAAGTTCCCTTACTTTGCAATATTTCCCATCAAACTTCGGGCTGAAAAGACTTCAGCAAATACCTTTGTGTAATTGTATTTTAAGTTATCACTTTATCTTAGCATACTTCAGAAAACATTTAAGACAGGCCTATCATGCTTATGAAACACAGAATGATAAATGTTCATCAGTTTGTGAAATGCATTTGAATTGACTCATTGTTATTATTCTTTATTGTGCATACTATTTCTTCCATCAACTGTCACCAAAATGTAAATTGAATTTAAAATAGTGAGAGAATTTGAAGTTTCAAAAAGAATGCTGTCGCAGCCAACCAGTATAGCTGTTTTAATCCAGTATAGCTGTTTTGTTGTTTAAGATGAGTTTATAGATGAAATACAACATCTTGAGAGAGGTGCTTCAGTGCCCAGCAACAGCAAGGTAAAATCTTTAAACTGTTTTTTAGGTAAAGACAATGTTCTACGGAATCAGAGCACATTGAAACATTTTGATCTCACTACATATGAGAAAAATCCAATGTTTCAGCTAGATAAGCATCTATTGTAACACCTTCTTACCCATTTAGTAAAGCTGGAACTGATTTTTGACGACATTCCACGTTAAATCTAAAAATCAGCGCAAGAGAAAACTGAACCAAGTATACGTGTGCATATTTGTATGTTTAAGCACCAAAGCTATCCCTTTAGATTTTGCTTCTGATCTTACTTCAGATGCCTTTATAGCTTGTTTGAAACGATTTTTTAGTCGCAGGGGTAAATGTGCAAAATTATTCAATGACAATGCAAAGAATTATTTGGGTGCAAGTATCGAACTAAAAAACTACATAAATTGGTTAAATACCCAGATGGAACACTGACTAAATACCTGCTAAGTGAAAGCATCGAATTACCTGTTAAGTTAAAATATCGAGTGAAGTAAACAAAGTCGTCTCTTCTAAATCACCAAACTTCGGCGGCCTTTGGGAAGCCGGGGTGAAATCTTTTAAGTTTCATTTCAAACGAATTATGGGCAATGCTGATCTGTTTCTTGAAGAATTTCTCACTGTAATTCCAGAAATTGAAAGCTATTAAATTCTAAACCTCTTACTCCCTTATCATCCGAGTTTCATAATTTTGAAATCTTGTCCTGCGGACATTTGCTCATAAGGAGGCCTTTAACTCCAATAGCTGAACCCCAACTTAACTTGTTGGTTAAAGTTAAGGTTCAACAATAGCTGAACTTTAACCAACAACCAGTATCCCAGTTAATGAGATACTGGGAAATAGGCTCTCAAAATGGCAAAAAATAACGAAATATAGTTAACAAATTTGGAAATTGGGGAAGAGAGACTATTTAAATAACCTTCAACAACGTAATAAGTGGATGTTTGATAAAGATAACGTTAAAGTGGTTTCTCTCGTGTTTGTAACAGAGCATGTCCGTTACAAAATGGTTTCTGGAAAAGATAAAAAAGTTCGAGTGCTTAGCATATTATTACCAGATGGTAAACTATTAAGACGAAATATGAGAGAGATTTCTATTCTTCCCGTGAGTTATAATTTAGATTTTATGTGTTGTGTATTGTGATACGTTCTTTCCCAGTGTTTATATTGCATTTATGATTTAATGTGCATTTTAAAATTTAATCATCATATTGCTATTGCTTTCAGTTGTTTGTTATTATACTATGCTTTAAAGCAGTATACGCTAATTGTAATATTGCTTCGAAACCCCGTAAGGGACATAGTACATGTAAGTACGGGAGTATGTTTAGCAGTGACTAGGAGTTGCCGACAGGCGGCGCTGCTAGCCAGTTTTTACTCTCGACCTACATAATCTTTATTCAGCATTCTTTTTATTCTGTGTATCTTCTATAACAGATCTTACAGCTATGTTGTTGAGAACTTACAACGTTTAGGAGCAAGATCGCTGCACTACAACAACGAAATTGTTAATAAATGAATAATAAAATAAATATATTAAGATGATAATTTTCGTTATTAAAAACAATGTCAGCCAGCTCCTGAATACAGTTCCAAATTGCATGACTAAAATTGTTATTCTTTTATTCCGTGATCAATTATTTAAGGCCTATTTAGCCGTGAAATATTTCTAAAACACCCTGTTATATGCATATACGTAAAATATTTTTTGTGATTTCAGTTTACGTTTTATTTCTCGCTATCAACACGCTTTGCTTTCAGAAGATTTTGTTTGCTATGCGTGTACTTTGTTTTGTCACTTCGTTTACGTGTTTCGATGGCATTTCAAGCTGTCTTTGAAATGCATTCGCTATTCGTCCAATAAAACCATTCAAAATTTATTTTTATACATGCATTTACACTTTAAAGAATATACTAACTAGATGCTGATTTAGTTCAAATTTTTAACTTTATACAGACAGATAAGATATCTATTTATTCTGCATAAATATAACAGCAATTGGAAAATGCTAATTTCGATATCATCATTGCTTTGAGAATTTTTTTTTAATTATACATATTTCACTGCAACAATGAAAATCTTTGATTAAATGGAATGAAATTACTTAATCTACAGAGGCAGTTCGCACATATTTTAGACGATTTTGGTAAGCGGTAATAAAAACTCGTTTGCTGCAAAAGACGTAATTGCAATTGTACTATGTTTTTAAAAGTTAAAATGATCGTCTGTGGCTTGAAAGTTTTCTTTTTATTCAAAATGGCGAATTTTACAAAGCTGTGGTTCGAAGGCTATATTTACGCTCTTTCCGAAGAGAAATATGCATACTCTGTTATCCAGAAACGATGTGAGAGTCCCGGTTTTGTGATACCTAAAGCGTCGATAAGTAATATCATCATCAAGAAAGGAAAAAAACGTCAAATTGGAGCCTCCAGTGGGACAAAAATTCCAAACACGTATCCAAGGAAAAAACGGACATCTTCGACTATTGCGAAGGTACGTTGTTTAATGCTAAAAGAAAATCCCCTTATTCAGAGGACACTTGCAAAATCATTAAAATGCTCGGCGTCCACTGTAAATAAAATGATAAACGTCCATTTAAATCTTAAGAAAGCGAAAAACCGCAATGTGCATCCTTTTCTTCCGAAGCATATCGCTCGACGCGGGACACGGTGCAGAATTCTATATGAGAAACACTTATCCAAAGAAAAATGGAAAACAATTGCCACAGTAGATGACGTATGGGTGTATTTAAATGATTGTAACAAAAAAGAGCCATTTATTATCATAAGAGGGGAGGAAAAAATTTAAGTACATGGTTCAAAGAATCGAAAGAAAGTTTTTCTAAGGGATTCATGAATGTTGTTGGTTTTTCTTATAATGGCAAGTTAAAAATAACGAGAGTGCAAAAATTTTCAAGATTAACTCCAAATACTATTTTAATTTTAATTAATTTTATCGCCCATTTTTCTGAATGAAATACCATCGCTTTACCCACACTGCCATCCATCTGAGAGACTCTATCGGGACAAAGCTAGCAGTCACACATCAAAATCCACCGTAAAATTTCCGAAAAATTTCCTAAAAGAAATGGAACAAAAAACTGGTATCAAGGCCATAGCCTTCACTGATATCCCTACTAAATCTTCCGATGTGTGACCCATGGATTTTTGTGCTTTCGGACTTTTAAAAACTGCATTATCCAAACGTTGACCCCAAACACCAACAGGACTCTGCAAAGCTGTTCGGGAGGAATGGGATAGAATACCTCTTCTGACACTTGAAAAGGTATTACTATCCTGGAAATTGCGGTGTCGAAAGATAGCTCAGAATAAGGGCTGTCAAGTAGAACATTTAAAACACAAGAATTTTATGTAATTTAGTTTTGTGAATACAATATACATCGTCTAAAAAATGTGCGAACAGCCTCTGCAGTCTTTCAGTCAAATTAAAAAACATCTTTATCTACATGGTTTTTATAGCATATTGTCAAATTAATGTATGACATATTGACAATATGCAGCAAGCAATAGACATTCAAGAACATTTTTAGGAAGTTATAAAAACGAATATCTCTACGGAAATGTATTCGTTACTCTAATAATCAGGACAGAAAAATGAATAGCGCATGAAATTAAAGTGCAGAAGAAGAAAGTCAAAACTTACCGAGAGGCATCGATGAAGTAGATGATTAATGACGCTATACTAAGTAGGAACACCAGCACCACCTTGAGAAAAACAAATAGAAATATATAATGAGATAATACTCATCACAGTTCACTTAAAATTTATAATTTTTAACACAGATAATAAGCCGATCGAAATTAAAACTGGACAAACCCGACCTATATCTCTTTCAAAATGTTTCTCACGCGCTTTCAAAGCATGAGCCATGATTGGAATGCGTACCTTCATGCGTCATGTTTTTGAACTGAATAAAGTCTTTTGAGGCAATAATTTAAGTCTTTCAATTGAAATGAACATACTTAGAAATCCTTGCAAGAATATGAAATACTGAATGGAAATTACAGGTCCAAAAACGGACGGCCTTAAGTTCCTGACAATAGAAACTCCAAAAAAGTCTGATGTGTACACCACATGGCTTCCTTGTATGGAATATTAAATTATACTCAATTTTCCTGCATTTCACTTAAACATACCGAATTAACAGTTCACGAATTTTGAATTAGCAGTTAACGAATTTTGAATTAACAGTTAACGAATTTTGAATTAACAGTTAACGAATTTTGAATTAACAGTTAACGAATTTTGAATTAACAGTTAACGAATTTTGAATTAACAGTTAACGAATTTTGAATTAACAGTTCACGAATTTTGAATTAGCAGTTAACGAATTTTGAATTAACAGTTAACGAATTTTGAATTAACAGTTAACGAATTTTGAATTAAGTCTACTTCGACGATAGCGCATAAACCACAATAGAATAAAAGCGATCTTCTTTCATTAAAAATTGAAAGATGTAAAATTGCAATTTGTACGCAAAAACCAGCTAACAACTTAAATGATAATTCCGGAATGAATCAAGCATAATTTAATTTACGATAATAAAAAAAGACGTTACTTTGTTGTTGCGAAGCTTAGTTTCTCTAGATTGGCAGCAAATCCACTATTCTGCTAACCTTCAAATGTAAACAAATGTCGCCGCGATCATAACCAAAAATTCGGCTTATTCGCACTTAAAAAACTTTTAAATTGTTGATAATTCCACAATTATTGCACGCAGGTTGACGAAGGGCATAAAATTCTTAACCGAAAGATAAGAACAATATAATTCAATCATTTTTAAAGCAAAAAATGCACTATTTACAAACTTATAAGAATAAAGAAATAGCTCACTGAGCCGAGTAACAGAGTGGATATATGTATACATATATTTATATACTTTTCGTGCGGCCGATTGCAACCAAAATGCGAGGTGCACATTTACATGTTATAGCAGCCCTATATAAAAAATTTAAACGTTCTGAGGCTACTCGTTTTTGAGTTATTCGAGATACATACATACATACATACATACGACAGACTCAGGAAAAAATCTTTTCAGAATACGTTTTAAATCCGTTTTATAATTATTTGGGGTAAAACTCTCCTTTATTCTACCCTTACGCACGGATGTCACTCAAAAATATCGTTAAATTACATTTGACAGCGGTCAAAATAGATATTTTCGTTGAAATATGGTGCCCGAAATTTTTCAAGATTAAAATAATTCCTTTTTACTTCGAAAAGGAAGTAAAAATACTACAAGTGAAATGAAAATTATATTAATAATGTTTTTCGGTGGAAAGAGGTTGGTGCACAAATACTTTCGAGATTTCATGTTCCTGAGTACAGAAATCGACATTATAAACATTGTTGGTAGACATGAAATTGGCAGTAGATTTTCATTCATCCTACTTACAAAGCGTTTTATGCCTTGACTTTCTTTTAGTCTGAAATATAAATCCAAAGTTTGCCATTTTGATTCCGAAATGACATTAAAAACCAGTCAAAGAGGATACTAGGGACATTTTCATTACGTGAAATACTGCAACCAAAGCTATGGAGTCGGAATCGGAGTTAAGCAGGTTTTGGTAAAAGGAGTGGGAGCTGCAGTCGTTAAAAATATGCCAACTCCGACTCCAGTTTTTGTTGGACAGTTTAATTTTGAAATGAAATTAAAAGTGAGTTGAAAAAACATTTAAGGACAAACTGTAAGGTTTTAGTTTAAACTAACAAAGTTTTATGTTAATTTTCTCTTTACTGTAAGTTCTTATTTCAACTTCCCTTTAGAATGAGCGCGCGTTTCAGCTTTATGCTAATTTGAAGTGGATCCAAGTTTTGGTATTTAAAAGGTTAGCGAGGAACTTCTCGGTGTGAGAGAGCTTTTAGTCTCGGATCACTGCGGCTCTGTTCGACGTCCGCCTGACTAGCCAGTATTTAAATTCTAAGCCTTAGCGCGGTTACGCTTTTACTTATTGAAGAGATCTAAGTTCATTAGTATTAGTTAAATCTTGCTACGCACCATTGATAGTTTAGAATAGAGCAAACTTCGCGTTCATAGCTCTGTGAGCGACGACTACTTAATTTCTACTCACTTTATTTGAAATTATTTGATTGTTCAGTTTAGATCCAAGTGCGGTCATTATTTTCTGTTATCCCTTCCGAGTTGGTAAGTGGCTGTAATTAGTAGTTTAATAAAAGGGTAACTTTAAAACCCTTCTTGCGTGGAGTTATTCTACCACTTCCACTGAAAATAGCTGCATTCAGCTCCCTGTTCAAGATCAGGACTTTAACAACTTCACGAATATGTTCGACAAAAGTATGCACAGAACACTCAGTCCTGACAAAACTAAGATATTATTTTTATTTATGCACTATATGCATTAATAAATAATTATTTTCTGTTTTACTGACATATTAATAAATAAACGTAATGGAGGAGGATGGAAGTGATATTTGCCATTATTGATTAAACTGATTCCTTTAGTTTCAAATCTCACCGGTAAATTTAAGTCAGCAGCAATATCAATAAAAATTCCCAAAATTAATGCCATTCTTAGGAAGCGAGCGACTGTGGAATGTTCTTTCAGAACAAGAAACTCTTCTTTCTACACCGTATATATCCACAAAAAAGGTACAGTCTGAAGAATTAACAGGAGGCGAGAATGGAAGAATGGGATGTCTGTTCAGTATTCTTTCTGAAATGGAGGGTTTATTGCAGAAGGAGTCACTTCTTCAATGAAGAAAAGAGAAGATGGTTTGCTTGACAATGAGAGCTTCCTGTGTTCAATATATGTAGATTCAAAACACCGAATTTTGTTGGATAACGAACAAATTAAAAAGGCAAAGAAAGCCATCGATTCTTAATGAAAGGAATTAAGAATGAAATGATTCTCGGAACAATTGGAGTATTCAAATTAGGACAGTCAAACTGCAGACATTGTAACTGAGTCTCTGTCATCTTCTTCCAGTGATAAATTAGATTTTGAGAAACATTTGTATAATACTGAATAGGCTAAGGCAAAGCGAATGAAAATAAAGAACCAAGAGCCTTTAGATATAAAATTGAAAAAATACAAAAAAGATTTCTGCACAGCCTTTGAAGAAATAGAGAAATATGATAGCTCGTGCAAGACACCTCTTTTAGAACTTATAAAAATCTATCCCGAAAAGTTAAAAGAAGTAGCCCTATAACGAACCAACTTCGAAATTCGAAAGGCGAAGACAACAATTGACGATTCTGATACGAATGCTACTTTTGTTTCGACAAGTTTACACATCGGTGGTTAATTGATCCTGTTTGGTACACAAAATTGCTGACGACATTTCTGGTTTATATTTTAATAAAAAACACCAACAAGATACACTGTAATACAACAGCATCGCAACGGCGAACTAACAGTTACATAATGTAAACACAATATTCGTTTGGCGTAACAGCGCCCTCTATACTATAAAAGTTGCAACAAGCCCTAACAATAACAGCTATTCCTCCTACTCAAGTTATTGTGGATAGACTCTTCTCAGCTCTGGAGTTTATCAAATAGGATCTACGATCCTCTAGCAAAGAAGGTTATAAGGTATTTCTCCCGTCTTCTTAGCATGCTTTCGTGTTGTAGTGGTTAGCACGCTCGGCGTGTATTCGAGATTCCATGGTTCGAGTTCCAGCGAGGCCATTACTCATTTTTCATCTCTCCTGCTTTCAAAAAATACGTAATGTCTCTACAATGGCGCACGAACTAAAAAGGTGGTGGATGATGATTCTCCACCACCAGGATTTGGCGATTGGGTCCCCTAATCCCCAGTCGCCCTTTAAAAGGGCATTGCTCATTTTTAATCTCTCCTGCTTTCATCAAAATACTTTGTCTCTACAAGGTTTTGCCGAAACTATACTGGATCTTAGAAATTACTAATGCCAGTCTTTCCATTTCATAATAAATGCTAATTAATATAAATAATTTGTTATGCCATCAATTGGTTTTTGTAGCATCTATTACTTCTTTTATATTAAAAAAATAAGGTGTAACACATGTGTAGATGTTTACATATATACAAGGGAGTCGAAGTCGGTCATTTTCCGCACCGTCTTCACAGCCCAGAGCAAATGATATATTTCAAATACTTCAACTGATGCAAATACACCGAAAGATACTACTTTTAATGCAACGGAGACTAGATTTAATTTCGGTAATTTTTAGCCCAAATGAGCTTTGTTCCTGAAGGACTATTGTTTTTGTTTCGCGATTTTGCGTTTAATCACTATAAACGGTTGTATCACTTGTTGCCACCAAAAGTTATCGCCTTGTATTATATTTAAAGAAATGAAATAATGAAGAATCTTCATAAATGTATGTATATTTCTACAAATGTGATAAAACAACGGTACCTCGAGCCCTCCAATTTTGAATAACGCACGTTTCCACCCAATTAAAGAACCACCAATTAAAGAACAGAGCAATTTAGACGCAATGAAAACATTTTCCAATAACTTTACGTTTTTTAATAATGTACTGAATGATATAAGTATCTTAGTTGTTAAATAATAAATTAAAGTATCTTGGTTATTAAATAAAAAATCAAAATTTCTTATAAAATATCCAATACATAATTTTTATGGATATTTATAGCTTTGGTGTAATTAATAAAAGATGTTTCAATATAAATTTATTTAACATATTACAGTAATTTTTCAAAAAAATTAAGCTTTTCATTTTTTAATAATTTTTTTTTTAAATTTTTAATGGTAAACTTTTTTTGGATACTAAATTTACAACCTGAAGTTTTTAGATTATAACTAGATGAAAGAACCGCTACGATTCACTTAATGTGTACTTATTTACATTTAACGAAATTAGTTAAGAGTTCTATATGGACATTTCGAATTTAATACATCGAGAATTTTACGGGAATGAATGCAATGCTTTTTATACTGCGAAAAGTGATAATTTATTAATTTGTTCATTATATTGGTAAAATTAATTAAAATATTATATTTTTAATTATTTTCTCGTCAACAACAATCATAAATGAAACGTCATTTCCAATTGACGTCGAATATTAACTCCATTTTTTTCAAATGGAGTTAATATTTTTAGGGCATTATAAATTTTTAGGACAGTGAAAAACATTTTAATCGTAAAAGTTTTATATTTCTTCCAAAAAGTTTATTCCTAAACTGCACAGTGAGTAACATTTTGACTCTCGGAAATTATTTTGTGCTAGACACTGATGTTCAGTTATTTTTTGAGTATATATTGTTACGAAATGTCCAGCCCAGTGAGATGGCTTCCCCGCAAAGCAGGTTTAGGGTTGCCAGAAAATAGGTAGGGGAAGCAGGGTTGCCACATTTGGGGAGAAATCGCCCTTTTGGCGACAAAATAGGGGATATGCCATAGACGGATGAAGAACCTTCTGGAGCGAATTCTTCCTGGTTTAGTCCAGAATATTCTCGAACACAAGCCAAAAGCTATATAAACCCTGCTGATACGTGGAGAGTCGAGTTAGTGCCTAGTCGAGTCAGTTAATAGACAGTGAGCGAGTGTGTCGTAGTCTAGTGCCGAGTTGGTCGTCGAGTGCATCGAGAGAGTCTCTTAGTGCATTCAGAGTTAAGTGCATCGTCGAGTTTCATCTTAGAGAGTGTTGAGCTGAGAGAACGACCGAAGCGTGTCGGGAGCTTTACTCAAGTGTATCGTCGAGCGCATCACGAGTTGTAGCGTGAAGAGTGTCGAGAGTACGTAGAGTTCCTAGAACGACCGAGCAGAGTCGGGAGCCGTACTCTGGTGCTTTGCCGTGAAGCTGTCTCTACCGTTAGAGCCCGATAATCTTAAAGCTGAGTCGCTGATTGTCTCAGCACGTTTATAGTAATTCTTCGACCACTGTAAACATGATTTTGCAGCTGTCCTGACAAAACTGGCTAATAAAGTGTGTTTCCATTCCTCATCAAGTGTCGTCGTTGTTCACTCCAAATCCTCGAACCCCTTAACGTACGTAAAGAGAAAGAACGTGACAACATTTTGAGTAATATTTTTATAGTATTTATTTTGAGTATGTATTTGAGGAAAGTACTTGACTGTTGAAGTTACGTTTTCATATAATAATTATCAATCACCTTAATACAATTAGAATTACGTTTTCGCTTTCAAATAAATGCCATGAAACAGACCGACTTACTTACTCTGATTAAGGCGCTAATATGAGTTTAGAGTATTTTCTGGGTTTCAGATTTTTTCTGAGTAAATCTGCATGCAAAATTTGTAGAATTATCAACAATTTAAAAATAGTAGTTTAAGTATGGTTAAGCCTAATATTTTTGGCTATAGCAGCCATCTTTGTTTGCAGTTGAAACATTGGAGAATAGTGGCTTTGTGCCAATCTAGAGAATATTGTAATACTTTTCGGTGCTTCCAATTTCAGATTTTTTCTGAGTTCTCTAATATTTTTTCCGAGTTTTCTGAACAAGTTATGTGCTAGTAATTAAAAACTTTTCCAATAGCTTGTAAAGTTTCTCCTAGTTTTATGAACGGTTAAGTTTATGCGTATTTCCGATCACTTCTAGTTTCAGCTTACAATTTCCTACTAGAACGTAATTTCAGAAACGCGGTTAATGCAAATAAGTAAAGAATAGTATTTAAGTCAATGTTTCACCGACTTCGTTAGAGAGAGTCTGAGTTCCTGACTAGCTCGCGTTTGCCTTTTGGCCGAGTCTCTCTAAGCTATTGCTATGCTCGGCCATACTTTAAGACCTTGTTTGGCTTCGCCGACATAATTAAGATTTAGGGGCCAACTACTCAGAATCTTGAAAGCTTCGGCTATATCTTTCAGTTAGCTTTAGCTAAGCTTAGTTAAGTTTAATTTTCATATTCATTTAAGTTCAAGCCCAAGTGGAGGCTTTGCTGTACACTCCGAGTTAGGAGTTGATGGTAACATATTTATTGTGAGAAATGAAGGGTAATTCGTAATTCTTAATCTCTATTCATATACTTAAGCGATTATTCGCTTATTAGTGTTTGTGGGGTTCAAGGATTGAACACTGAATTAAATAAGTAAAACCCCACAAGCTATTCATCACAGACTCCATTTAATTTTCGATATATACAGGGTGTTTATAAAGTCCCGGATCCATTTTGATGCTTAATAATTCATAAAATAATAAAGATATATTAAAATTAATAACATAAATGGATAGATAGACTCAAAAAGTTTCACGACCCTTGTCAATGAATTTTCACGTGTGCCCCCTCCGTCGCACGGAGAATATCGAGTCGATATTCAATTTCACGCCAGGTACCGGCAAGCATGTCGGCATCCACAGAGGCTATTGCGGTTGTCATTCTGGCTTTTAGGTCATCCATGTTCGACCCTCTCCTCCTGTAAACGTTGTCCTTTACAAATCCCCAAAGGAAAAAGTCCAGCGGCGTTATATCGGGTGATCTGGGTGGCCAAGGAATTGGACGTTTTCGCCCAATCCATCTTCCTGTAAAATGGTCATTCAAAGAACTACGAACGATGGTACTCCAATGAGGTGGTGCCAAAGAATATGTACTGTTAAGAAGGAAAACTTCGCAGAAGCAGAAGTGGTTCCCTTCCAACGAAAAGGGAAACAACTGCGCATGCGTGAAATATCTGTCGCCAAAAAGCGCCAAAGCTCGAAGTTGAATGTCGAAGTTGGTTTGGACAGGTTCGACCGTTACGTTTAGCAAGAGTTTAAACAAAGAATAGGTTCTTTGGTTTCAAGTAGCGATATGGACAATGGAAGTTCAACAGCCAGTGAAAGTGCAACTTCATCTAATATTTCATCATTCCCGAGTTTAAATTATCGCGACAAGTCAAAGAACGATTCATCTTAACCCGTGTTCCTCAATTTCCTATACACGTCGCGGAGGGGGAAAATGTCGGCTAGGTACCAAAGAACCGGCACATCACAGAGGGGAAATCCTCGCCAATAGATTCCGTCGCCAAATCCCTTGGCGAATGTTCCCTTTTCTTTGTAGCGGCGTTGCAGACAAAGTGGTTTACATTACGTCTATGGAGCCTTTCCTTCTTTACATAGAGGTTCTTTGGTGGTGCACCATCTTGTGGCCAAAAGACACGTGGCTGAAGCTCTTCTAGTTGTGGAAATACGAAGTTTTCCAACATGTGTAAGTATACGACTGATGAGACCATCTTTTCTGTAAAAAGGAAAGGCCCAATGATTCGGTCGTGCATTAGTCCCCACCACACATTAACCTTTGGGGAATCCCTTTGTGCCTCACGGTATTCATGCGGGTTTGCAGATTCCCATATGCGCACATTATGGCGATTAACAATCCCAGAAAGTTGAAAGGATGCTTCGTAGAAGAACATCATGCGCTTCAGAAAAGTACAGATATTTAGACTGTAAAATGAAATTATCTGAAATGAACCACACGCGCAGACGATATTTACAAAAGTAAAGATATTCAAACCTGAAAAGGAAAATATATAAGTTGTTCCATCCATAAATGCCATGAGTTGTTGATATCTTCATTATTTTATGAGTTATTAAACATCAAAATGGGTCCGGGACTTTATAGACACCCTGTACTTTCCTGTAAATTTATATGATATTATATTTGTGTTGACACCATCTGTTCTTCATTCAACGTAGACATCTCAGATACAGAGGCTGTTTTTTTCGTTAGATTAACGAAGATCCATCGATCTGTTTTTATTATTCCTGCGACACAATCGATGCTTATTGCAGCAAATAATGAAAGAGACGTACGTACATCTCAGCGGACACTCTGGGCAACTAGACAGAATACACATCGGTTGCCATGGGGACTGAACACCTGAAATATAAAACCTCTTTCTCCTTTTTGCGAAGCCACAAAACAATTTGTTCCGGTACGGATGGAGCAAACAGTCACTTGCTTATACGTCCTTTCTTTGCAATAAAATTGTCAGTTCCAGTTTCACCGGGAGATGTTTCATGGGTTGTTTATCTGAATTTTTAAACTCGATAATTGATATTTTCTGTTAATAGTGTGACTGCTGAGGCTCTCCGAAGATTAACTTCAAAATTCATTTCTTTCCCAGGAACAAAGTTTAGAGTCTCAGACATTTCTTACAGGATAGCCCTCTCGTACTTTATCATAATGAATCAATTAAATGAAATCGGTTTACGATGGGTTAGCATTCATTTCTCGGTGGATTTTCCGAGTCTTCGGGCCATTACAATCTACCCTCTAATAAATTCGCTTAGATCAGCACCCCTTCCCAACCCTCGTTAGAAGAGGTGCGAAAGTTAGCGCAAGAATGTTCCTCCAATAGCAGTTAATTACCATTCCCACTTAATGCACGTGCTCTCCACGTTACCCTGACGAGTTTATTAAAAAATGCGGGGATGGTCATAATGCTTTGTCTCGTCAAAGTACGTAAAGATAAAAAAATATGAAATTCAAAATTACTAACTTTAATTTGGTTACTACCCCTTTCTGGAACCTGCGTCATAGCCGAAAACTAATCCGCATTACGTTATCTTACCGTTCTCATGGACCTTATAAGAAACAGACCAACCTAAAAGGGTTTTCTCCTTCTTCTGACGCATACCCGGCTGCCCCCTTGACCACATAAGGAGTACAGACGACTTACAGAAAATCCCAAACAATTATAAAGCTGTTACATGCTTTCAGGCCTGGATTTTTTTTAGCTTTTCTTATGCTGTAACGAAATTGGTAACTACTACTTTTAGAAAATAATATTTTAAATCTGAACTTGTAGAGACATTAGGTTATTTCGAAGCAGGAGACATGAAAAATAAGCAACGCCTTCGCCTGGAATCGAACCACGGACCTCTCGGTTACGTGTCGAGCATGCAGACCACTACACCACGAAGGCATGCGAAGAAGGCGGGGGAAATACCTTATAATCTGATGGAAAATGTCAGACACACATTTTTCTCTTGCAATTTTTATGCCTTTTATTCGTAATAAAAGTACTAAAATTAGTTAGTAAAAAAATACTAAAATACCTAAAAAAGAATTTTTGAAAGTTTTTGTTTAAAATTCTAAATCGTGCTGCTTTTTTAAAATTACGGGTAAGTATTATAATATAATTTCTATAAAAGAGTTTTATTTCATTTATATTTCGTAATACATCATAGTGATAAACATATTTAACACCTTAATAATTTTTATATATTTATTCCAATGTTAAAATTGTATTTAACTGTAATAATTAATCGTGCCAGTATTTTATAGTGATTACTTTCTTAAATTTATTTCTAGTTCTGCATAAGATTTTTTATTTACTGTGAATTTAATTTATTAGCCCAAAGGGGCGGTATCCCAGAAAGGCTATTAGTTTCGAAACGACATTTTGCGCTGTTTAAACGTCCGTTTCACTTTGCAAATTGTTGCCACCCAATATTATCGCCCTGTATTATATTTAAAGAAATTAAATAATGAAGAATCTGCGGGAATGCATGTATGCTTCTCGCACTATGAAAAAACGGCGGTATCTAGAGACATCAAATTTTGATTAGCGTAATCCTCCATCCGAACACGGGCACCTGGATGGCCGATTTTGAATTTGTTTTAATCCTTTTCATATTTTGTAAAACTTTAAGAAATTTTTATTTAACAAACAATTTTAAAACACGAGTTCAAATCGAGCATTTTACGAAAAATAACACTTTTATCTCCAACGCGGAAATTCTAAAGATATGCTGTTTTCAAATATTTTGTGATACTGTGGTTTACATGCGAAGAACATGATATTCAATAAATAAAAGTAACACATAACGTTAAAAAAAAACTTCCCTTTCGGCGTAATATAAAACCTGAGTGCTTCCGGATTTTATCTTTTTATCTTTTTTTTTCCCCCATTACACTCAGAAAAGTTTATACTCCAAATTTTATGAATTATTAAAGTAAATAATCAGCTTATGATCATCTTGTAACATTAATAATTAATGATCATATAATCAAATAAATGATCGTCTTGTAATGTTATAATAATTTTAAAAACCACTGCCTGAAAATCCCCATAAAACTTTTTAAATTTTTCAGATCTTGTTTAATTTTACCTTATTTGTTTCAAAGCATCATTTCAGAAAGTTTTATGTTAATTTCTCTTTCCTATGAGCTCTTGTTTCAACTTCCCGTTAGAATGAGCGCGCGTTTCAGCTTTATGCTAATTTGAAGTGGAACCAAGTTCTGTATTGAAAAGGTTAGCGAGGAACTTCTTTGAGTGAGACAGCTTTTAGTCTCAGATCACTGCGGCTCTGTTCGACATTCGCCCGACTAGCTAGTATTTAAATTCTAAGCTTTAGCGCTGTTACTCTAATGCTTAATGAAGTAATCTAAGTGCGGTAGTATTAGCCAAATCTCGCTACGCACCATTGATAGTTTAGAATAGACGCCAACCTCGCGTTTATAGCTCTGAGAGCAACGACTTCTTAATTTTCTACTTAGCTTTACTTTAAAGTATTTGATTGTTCAGTTTAGACCCAAGTGCGGTCATTATTTTCTGTTATCCCTTCCGAGTTGGGAAGTGGCTGTAAATAGTAGTTTAATAAAGGGGTCATTTTAAAACCCTCCTCGCGTGCAGTTATTCTACACACTTCCACTGAACATAGCTACATTCAGCTCCCTGTTCAAGATCAGGACATTAACACGGTTAAGACCATGTTCGCCAAAAGCATGCACAGAACACTCAATCCTGACACGTGTACTATCAATCTTATTTAATTTTTCTTTAATTTGTACGCAAAAGTAAGTTAATAAATTTTGTGTTCAGAGTTTTTACCGTTTTACCAAAGTAAAAATGTTTATAATAGAATTATGCGTGAAACAAATGCGCAAAATGCAGTAAAAAGTGCTTC
The DNA here is from genome assembly GCA_000611955.2 of Stegodyphus mimosarum. NCBI lineage: Eukaryota > Metazoa > Arthropoda > Arachnida > Araneae > Eresidae > Stegodyphus > Stegodyphus mimosarum. The sequence goes on from KK113430.1 coordinate 350,754, forward strand.
AATGAGATATACTAAATCTTATTTGAAAAACCTGTGACTTTCATAACCTCATCACTATACAACGTATCACATTTAAAAATTAAAATTTATCTTTTTTTCCCCCATTACACTCAGAAATGTTTATACTCCGAATTTTATGAATTATTAAAATAAATAATCAGCTTATGATCATCAATAATCAGCTTATGATCATCAATAATCAGCTTATGATCATCAATAATCAGCTTATGATCATCAATAATCAGCTTATGATCATCAATAATCAGCTTATGATCATCAATAATCAGCTTATGATCATCAATAATCAGCTTATGATCATCAATAATCAGCTTATGATCATCAATAATCAGCTTATGATCATCAATAATCAGCTTATGATCATCAATAATCAGCTTATGATCATCAATAATCAGCTTATGATCATCAATAATCAGCTTATGATCATCAATAATCAGCTTATGATCATCAATAATCAGCTTATGATCATCAATAATCAGCTTATGATCAGATATGTGATACAAACCCCATAGGTTTCACTGTAAAGTCGCTGAACGCTGTTAGTTCGGTCCGAGGTTCGAATCCCGCGAATGGGCTGGCTCTATGAGTGTTTCAGTCGTTTTTCACATGTGTGAGTGCCGGTTTTCCTTAGAAAGTCTTCTACGAAAGCATTCCTTCCCTTATTATTATTTATGTGATGACAGCAATCACATAAACAAACCAAACCATGTTTTGCTTCCTGCTGGCCATATGTATGTTCTCATTGCTCTATTTTGACCATTGTTCTAAAACTGTAATCAATTCTCTAAAGGTGTGGAAGGTGTGATAAGAACCCAAAATGATGTGTGAACATATTCATGTTTATAAAGACCGTCCACCAATAAACTAATGTGTTGTCTTGGGCACATCTGTGTTGTGTTGCCTAAGCTTTAAAGCCTTTCCATAAAATTACAGATAACATCTCATGTTTAAAGGACGTCAGGATATCCACACAGAATTCTGACTCGAAGCCTGTTCAAACTAATGTTCAACGGTGTTAACCTTTCCACCACTGATGGGTCTCTTAATTTTGAACGCCAGTATATATTATAATTTAATAGGTATTCTCCCGCCTTCTTCGCATGCCTTCGTGGTGTAGTGGTCAGCACGCTCGACGCCTAACCGAGAGGTCCATGGTTCGATGTCCGGCGAGTACATTGCTCATTTTTCACCTCTCTTGCTACAAAAATACCTAATGTCTCTATACTGGCGCCCGAACTAAAAACGAAGGTGGATTATGATTCTCCACCACCGAGATTTCGCGACTGGGTCCCCTAATCCCCAGTCGCCCTTCAAAATGGGGAGTATATAAGGTATTTCTCCCGCTTTCTTTGCATGCCTTCGTGGTGTAGTGGTCAGCACGCTCGACGCGTAACCGAGAGATCTGTGGTTCGATTCCCAGCGAAGGCGTTGTTCACTTTTCATGTCTCCTGCTTCGAAACAACCTAATGACGTTACAATTGGCGCCCGAACTCAAAAGGTGGTGGATAATGATTCTCCACCACCGGGATTTGGCGATTGGCTCTCCAAAACCCCAGTCGCCCTTTAAAAGGGGGAGTATATAAGGTATTTCTCTCGTCCTCTTCGCATGCCTTCGTGGTGTAGTGGTAACCGAGAGGTCAGTGGTTCGATTCCGGGCGAAGACGTTGCTGATTTCTCTCAATCTTTCTTGCTTCAAAAAATATCTGATGTCTCTACAAGTTGAATAAATAAGTCTTAGAAGCATTGTGAAAGTTCCAGAAAAGCCAGCGGCATTAACTTTCAAACTATGTAGTAAAATGTCAGCAGTAGAAAATTCCAGGATATGCTCGTGCAGTGCATTTTGTCAACGTAATTCCTATCTGTTTCGTTACCGGCGTAGTTTAGCAGTTTAGAGTAAATTACCTTGTACATTATCCCTTCTTTAGAAATTCTCAGAGTATCAGACATTCAAAGAAAGCAGTAAAGTTTCATTTTCTTTTGATATTTCACGTACAAGTCTAAAAAACGAAGCAAAACTGAAAAGTTCTCCGAAAAGAGAAAACGTTAGAGCAGTTCGTGTGGTTTCTTAAGTAATAACACAACAAAATTCCGCCACATAAGAATGAAAACAAAAAAGAAAAGAATTTTTTTTTCGAAAGAAGTTTTGAACTTATTCTTCTTAGAACTCTCTCCTTTTTCTAAATTCGTGACTGGGATATTTTATCACTGTTTAGAGGTTTCTTTCTATGCTAACATTCGAAGCTTTCCTTTCTTGAGAGTGATGTCCATCTTGTGATGCCGAAAAACGCTTTTTTTACTTACAGACATTCGACAGACAATTTTTAATGTAATTTCTTATACTTTCGGTGCTATATTTTACTTTAAATGAAAAAGGAATTCCACAGGTGCTACCGTGATTGAATGTAAGGATTCTAGAAACTATAAAGAATAACTGCTATTCTTTCTTACTTCGATTTATATGTAACTTTCTTTGTAACTGCAACTAGAACAAAACTGCCATTATCACGTGCGATTTTTAAGACTCTCTGGTACTGTAACTGTAAGACTAAACTATCAAGTATTTTTTTAACTTGCAAGAATGCCTGAAGTAAATATTAAGTTAACGCCTAATCTAAAATCTTTGTAAGCTCAAACATTTCTCAACCGTCCAGTCACGATGACTCGTTTGTCACGCTAGAATTATTTTTTTCTAACAGACAATTAAGTAAGTACAAACATTCCTGATGACTTTGTGTATAAAAAATGAAACAGTACCCTTAAAATAGTTTTAAAGTCTAAAAAACTGTCGAAAATTAGAACAAATAAATTCGTGGAAGACGTATGAATCTTTCGCTTTACGAAATTTAACTCCATTTGAAATAATTCTGTTAATTGTTGAGAAGACAACATTTTAGTCAGAACCTGTTCGGATTATTTAACACACTCTATAACAAAAACGTCGAAGCACCCAGGAGTTTTCCGTTGGAGACAAAAATTGGTGGATAGGAAGATTATGTACAGAGTAAAAAATGATTAAAATTTCAGAACTATTGAATGATTTATTTCAGGGTTACATATTACATAGCTACAAAGTAACGCGTTCAGTAAGGTGTTGACCCACCTCTAGCCTGGATGCAAGTTTCCACACGGCGTAGCATAGACTGATAAAGCTCCTGGATGGTCTCATGCGGTATTTCTTGCCAAATTTGCTCCAATCATTGGGCTAGGTTATCAACGGTCCCTGGTAGATGCAGTCGTCTTTCCATCATATACCAGACATGCTCGATGGGAGACAGATCTCGCGATCTAGATGGCCAAGGAAGTGTTTGACAAGCTGTAAGACAGTTCATAGCAACACACGCCGTATGTGGTCTGGCATTATCTTGCTGAAAAATAAGGCCAGAGAAAAAGGTAGCAAAAGAAACGGTGGCAAAACAGGTCTCAGAATGTCGTCAAGGTACCGCTCTCCTGTAAGTGTGCCTCTAATGACAACCAAAGGTGTCAGGCTATGCAGGGAAATGGCACTCCAGACCATAAGTCCTGTCTGTGGGCCTGTGTGGCTTGCAATAGTGAAAACAGGATCGGCACGCTGCTCTGGTCGTCTCCAGACACGTCTTCGTTGATCGTCACGACACAGTTGGAAGCGGGATTCGTCGCTAATGACTATACGCCCCCAGTCAGCATCATTCCAACCTGATCGAGCCAAACAGCGCTGTAATCTGGCTCGACAGACTGCAAGCGTGAATGGAAGGTGGCGTAACGTTCTGTGTAAGCGTAGATTTCACTCTAGCAGTCGTCTGTGAATGGTCATGGTGGACACTCGTGTGCAGGTCTCACGTTTGATGGTACATAGCGATGAATCAGGCACTGTGACAGCTTATCTGACAATCAGTCTGTACTCCCGATGTGCTGTGGCCCCTAGGTCATCATGACGCTGAAATCTGCCATTGTTCACCCATTCTTGCTAGCATCTTCTAATCGCCGCATCGCTTCGACTCATATGACGAGCGATTCTCCGATTTGCGCAACCTGCCTCTTTCAGTCCAATGATACAACCTCTTTCAAACTCTAACACTTGCTCGTAATGAGCTTTAATCCTGCGGCGAGGAATTTTTTCAGTCGTCGAAAGGTATCCTAAATCGCAATGCAACAGATATGTTTAACAACAGTTCAAGAACAGCTCCATATATACATCTGTTAGATGCACAATTCCGATTCGCTGGAGATCGCATTATTCGTTCATTGGACACCAAATTTTAACCATTTGCATATTTGGTCAAAACATTTGTGCGCACGAAATTTCACAACAATCGGACGATTCCTTCTCCGTGAGTCGATTTTTTGTTCCAGAGTGTATTGTTTCTGATGGAAAATGAAAATGGTAAAACTTCTAAATAAGAATCACTGATTATAGTGTACTCAAGACCAAAGCTTTTCTCTTGTTCTGCTTTTAAGTATAATGATCAAATTAAAAAATTTTGAGTTTATGCAAATGATAGTAGTGAAAATAAATACAAATACATTCAAATATATTCTTTTCATTAGTATGACATAAACAATCTCTAAATAATTACTGATTTTACCACTGGAACAAGTAAAATCTGAGGCATATCTTTTATCAGATTTAAAGTTTTTGTTAATTTTGAAATACTAAGGAGTGCAAACATAAAGAATTTCATATTTTAATATTTCTGTCCCAATTTTAACAACAGCGTCTAGAAGATTAACAGCCATTTCATCCTTTGCCAGGCACTAGAGTGATAAAATACTAGTATTATGATAAAACTAAATGGAATTACTACTGAAATAAAATTACGAAAATTAAAAATACGAGATTAAGAAACGCATCCAGACTTAGCGATTAAAGACCAGATGAATTCTGAACTTTACATCATTATTATTTCAAGAATTTTTTTTATGTAAAAAAATGGCAAAAGAAGCAAAAAACTGCAAAATTTTCATTCTGAAAATAAGTTTTTTTGACATGTAATTAACGTTTAAAAAAGAGGAGCGAAGTAATAGAGATCACGATATATATATATATAATTCGCTAAATTATAAAAAGAAAACTCGCCATATTACATCTCCAAGCAAGGGAAATTCAATTTAAAAACATCATTGAAAAGGTATTTTTCAGAATTTAAAAAAATTATAGAATTTTGTAATGTAAATTTTGTATTGTAATATGGAGAGTTTTCTTTTTATAATTTAGTTAATTATTGCTTTATTACTTTGCAGCTTTAGCGCAAGTCTTGGGCTTATGAATTTACTTTTAACTACTTTCATTATATATATATATATAAGGTTTCCCTTATGTTAATTAACAGTTATTTTAAGTTTTGTATCTTTCCTATCTTATTCTAATTTCATCTTACAATTTCCTGCCAAAATGTGAATTCAGAAACGCAGAGAATGCAAATGAGAATGAGTACTATTTAAGTCGTGACTTAACCCACTTCAAGAGAGAGAGTCGGATTTCCTGACTAGCGCGCGCTTGCCTTCTAGCCACATCTCTCTTAGCTATTACTACGCTCGGCCAAATCTTAGGCCCTTGCTAGGCTTCGCCGATTTAATTAATACTTAGGTGCCAACTAGCTAGATTTTGATAGCTTCGGCTATATACACTGATGTCCATAAATTAAGGATAATTCGGAGTCACGCGGAAATCGAACTCTAAAATAAATATATCACCTGTAAAATAACTACACACATCTTCAAGAATTATATGCAAATTTCAGGAAGTAACCAGATGACACCGATGGTTCGTCCCAATGACGAGACTGTAAGAGCACTCTCTTACAGTTGATATACACTCACGTTTGTGAAAATTGCAACACCATGAAGGACTTACGCGAGTGAGCTGAAATTTTCAGGAAATGCAAAGTAGCGCATGATATGCAAATGATTAGAATTGCAAATCCGTAGCGCATGCGTATGCTGAGCAGCGCCCTCTGAACGGCTGATGGATCCGAATAAATAGACGGCTGTAGCGAGGCGTGTATGGTTATCGGTGGTTATCTGCTAGTGGTAAACGTTAACTCAATCTGTACTTATGCCTCGTCGACGAAAGAGAGCGAGATTTGAACAACTTACAGAGTTTGAACGAGGGAGAATCATCGGCCTTCGTGAAGCTGGATTGTCGTATCGTGCAGTAGCCTCTCGTGTGCAGCGTAACAGCAGCACAGTGATGCGCGTTTGGAAGCAGTGGACGGACGAGTGTCGGACAACTCGGAAATCCGGGAGTGGACCCCGAAATGTGACGTCAGCTCGCGATGATAGACACCTGGTCCGCATGGCGCGGACGGACCGTACAGCTTCCTCTAGACAATTGGCAGCACTGTGGTCAATAGCTACAGGTGTTTCATTGTGTGCTTCATCAATTCGTAGACGTCTGCTGCAGTGTGGACTGCGCGCACGGACTCCTTTATACAGGATCCCCCTAACGCACGACCATCGCCGCCTGCGGCTACAATGGGCCAATCAGCATAGAGACTGGCGTGCTGATTGGCAGCATGTCGTGTTTTCTGACGAATCCCGCTTTAATTTGTGGTACCATGATGGCCGCATTCGTGTCAGACGCTATGCCGGTGAACGCCACCTTCCGGAGTGCATTATCGAACGCCACAGTGGACGAACACCCGGAGTTATGGTCTGGGGCGCCATAGCATATCATAGACGATCTCAATTGCTACGAATTGTGGGCAATCTGAACAGCAACCGGTATATCCGTGAAGTTCTACAGCCCGAAGCTGTTCCCTTCCTTCAAAGCTTGCCAGGCGCTGTATTTCAACAGGACAATGCCCGCCCTCATACTGCTCGGATTGTTAAATCCTTCTTTGCAGCGCAGCAGGTACAGCTTCTTCCTTGGCCTGCGTGTTCCCCGGATATGTCGCCAATTGAACATGTGTGGGATGTCATTGGTCGGCGTCTTGCTCGTGATCCTCGTCCTGTTGCGTCTGCAGACGAACTTTGGGTACGCGTACAAACGATATGGAATGCTCTTCCTCAGTCAGACATTCAAACTTTGTTTGACTCCATGCCACGTCGTGTAACAGCACTTATTGCGGCGCGTGGTGGCCACACAAAATACTGATTCTGATCTCTTGTTCTTGTTTGTTTGCTTTGAACATTTAATCATTTATTTGTACCACTACCACTCAACTGTGTATTAAATTGCATTCAATTATGACGATTCCTTCTTGGTGTTGCAATTTTCACAAACGTGAGTGTATAAGGAATACAGGCAAACAAGTAAAATTGTTCGCAGGCGCTTTATAAGCATTTCAGCGCAATAACCGAATAGTTATGACACAAAGGACGCATTTGGATGATGTTTTACGTGGTAGAATGATCGGCCGTCTGGAATGTGGGCGTACCCAACTGGAAGTATCAGACGAACTTGGAATTGCCCAGACTGTCATCTCCAGGCTTTGGCAACGATTCCAAGAGGATGGTAATCTGAGTAGACGTTACAGCACAGGTCGCCCCAGAGTTACAACGCCGAATGAGGACCGGTATTTTGCAGTTACTGCCAAGAGAAACAGGCGGAGCACAGCCTCGGACCTGTCTCGTCAGCTCTCTTCAGCCACTGGTACGACAGTTTTAAGGCAGACCGTGTACAGACGCTTAGGGCAGATTGGTCTATATGCTCGTAGACCCGTAAGATGCGTTCCACTTACTGCAACTCACTGTCACCTGCAGTTAGCCTGGAGTAGAGAGCATGCATTGGGGTCACCACACCAGTGGGCTTGTGGGATGTTTTCCGACAAGTCCAGGTTTAGCTTGCAGTCTGATTCTCGCCGGACTTTCGTATGGAGAGCTCCAGGTACCCGTTACCACCAAGAAAACATCATGGATCGACACCGTTACGGTGGTGTAGGACTGATCATTTGGGGTGGAATTATTCTGAGTTCCAGAACTGATCGGCATGTTCAAATTAGAACCATGACAAGCCAAATCTATCGGGACGTCATTCTGGAACAACACGTAAGTTTGTTTCGGGGCGCCATGGGCGCACAATTTGTGTTTATGGATGACAACGCCCGTCCTCACCGTGCAAACATCGTAAGTGAATGCTTTCAATCGGAGGATATCACCCGTATCGATTGGCCAGCATTCTCACCGGACTCGAATCCAATAGAGCACGTGCGGGACATGGTTGGCCGACGAGTTGCAGCCCGTCAACCTCCTCCCACATGTCTACCGGAACTTCGGAGAGCATTGGGGTTGGAGTGGTGTAATATCCCCCAAGATCAGATCGATCATTTGATACTCAGCATGCCTAGGCGTTGTACGGAATGTATTGCATCGTCTGGGAGACATACAATGTATTAACAATCCTACCAACCATGTAATATTGGTTTTTTGTAAATAAGTTTTTTTTTTGTAATTTGCTGCAGGGAGAAAAAATCGCTATTTTTTTTAATAATATCAAACATATAGCATCTTTACCTTTTGTTTAATAAATAAGCTTTACAAATAAGTCAAATTTGTTTTGCTTCTAACTCTTCCTTTGCCTGATTTTGCATTATCTTTAATTTATGGAAATGAGTGTACATTCAACAAGCATTTACTTGCAAACAAACGAATACTTAAAAGCCTTTCATCCATTTATTTCGAAATAACCTACCAAGTATCATATCGAAATATTGAATATTATCCTTGAAAAATCTATTATAATTTCAGCTTATGGCCTTAACTGTTAAAGATATTTTCGAAATGGAATCATATTTCTCGAAATAAACTGATACTCTGTTATTTAATTTCTTCAATCGGGTTCAAGAAAACGGGACTTTCTTTCAAGTGACGTATTTTTAATGAGATTGCTTGTATCTTTCCCATTAATTCTTTTTATATCTGGTGAACTTGATGCAATTAAAGATTCAGAAGAGTGTTATCTCAAAACGTAATTTAAGCAACATTTATTTCTCACTAGCTTTGAGCTAAATTAGGTCTCGAAACGTGATATTTTTATTAAATTATATATTACATTAATATAATATAATTGATTTAAAGTATTTTGAATTGAACATTATGATATTAAAATCATGAATTTGAAATAGACGGCGAAAGACTTTGCAGAATATTTGGAAATTAAAGGAGCCAAATATTATGGCAACCCTTCTTGCTGCTCCGAACGCCTTTTGATGGTTGCAGGGAAGACTGCCGATAGAATTTGAATGCCACGACATATTATTTTGGCACATAAAATTTTTTATATGAATGTTTTCATTTTATAATTTGAGAATTCCATGTCTTGTACATAATTTCATACAGACACACACGAAAAAAAAACTCCATTTTTGAACGCAGAGATTACAAATTCTTCAGACCTGGTCTTAACGAATCACAAGTTCTCCACCTTCCGAACTTCTTAAGAACACAAACATTCGAATTATGACTTGGATTTAAATTTTTCTATTTTGATATTTCTGTTCTTGCCATTTTCGCTTAGTGTCATGATCCTAGACCTTTCAATCATTCCTAAAAGTCTTGACCAATTCAACTTTGTCGGTTCGTTTCCATCCACTTACGAATGTTAGTTGTCAACTCCACTCATGGAAAGATAAAATGGCATACCCACGCATGTTTAACAATAACAAAATAAACTATATTTCCATTCTTGAAATATAAATTATCTCTTCACAAAGTTTTTTTTTAATTACATCGAACGCGCAATAATACATTTTACCTTCCAGTTAAAAAAGAAACCAAGGGAAAAAAACAGAAAATCAGCCAAAGCTCTTCCTCACGTGCGTCACACTTTTTCTTCCCCGTTGCCAGATTTTTCCTCTCTACTTTCAGATAGAGGTCGTTGGCTTAAATGTTCTTCAGGCAGGGCTGTGTGGGTAAGTTTCCTCTACCGAATAGGTGCATGGCACTTAATACATATTCTTCTTAGCAAAGTTGATTAGTAAAGACTGGACAAAGAACAATAAAGGTTCTTCACTCCATGGTATAATAAAACAGACAGACTGTAACCATCTTGCAACTATCTCTGTTGCTCGCAACAAAGAAAAGGCGTTTAGCACCAGGCGTTGGATATTTTCCATCTTCTCGTTGAAAAAATCACCTAAGACCCAAAATGTCCGGGTTCGATGCTATAAATTCCTGGAACTAGTTACTCCGTCTAACCATGTCCAGAGGTAACCTTCAGCTGCCGTTGCGTGTTTTTCGCCTCACACAGCAATTAGTGAAAATTCACTTCATGACATAGGCGACAGCCAGCTCCACTTGATTTCCAGAAGCTGCATCGTGCAGCAGACCACATGATGACGCCCAGCAATGAACTGTTCGAAAGTATACAGATTCGAAAATCGACAACAAATTACCTCTCTGTGTTGCGATAAAACGCGGGAGCCGATAACAGCGAACACCTCGAGTTTGCCTGAGCCGAGGAAACAACTACTGTTTCAGCTATGTCAGCAACCTGTTTCTCGATATTTTGGAGTGTGCTTTTCTACTGGGATTAAATGTTTAACTGCTTTTTCTGCGGTTTTTTAGAGTTTTTGTGTGCGAAAAAAGGGACTTTGCGAGAAAAGGATTTGCTGAAACCTTAGTAGAGACGTTTCTGGTGTACTCTGTTTCAACATCAATGAGTAAATATAGAAGCATTTTAACCGGGCTAGTTGATCATCTTATTCTTCATACCTGCGTTACGCACGTGCCTCTCAAGAAGTGTTTCGACATTCGTATAGGGTTTCTTTTCGGAGACGCCAGAATCACGCGGAGTGTGTTCTTCTGATGGACTACCCGTTCACCGAACATAGATAAGTTTTTCTTATATATTTATATATTTATTTAATCTAGACAGCTTCCCTTAACTCTTAACTACTCTTAAGGTGAATAAATGTAATAGGGTTTAGTAGGAATGTGCAGTAAAAATTTTAATTAGTAAAGTGAAATGAAAATGCTGATGGAATCTGCTCGTATTAACCATAAGCCATTCTCGAGGGCTGATGCCTCGTGGCCCGAAGACTTTAGCGAAATGCGTCTGGATAATGATTATTCGACAAATATTTGAGTTCGCGACTCTACCGATTTAATGGAATTTATAGAGTAAAATTTATGGTCAAAACGTTGCGAATGAAATTTTCGTCTGTACTTTTTTAATTTCGATGTGCCGTATAGTGCATTCTTCGACTCGGTTATCAAGAGTGTGGAATTTATTTGTGCTAAAATTTCCGCTAAAATTGCTGCGTTACACGTCGGTTCATGTTCTTGGATTTAGAACAAAACTGGATAATTCACCCGAAGATAAGTGGTACAGCAAAAGTGGATAACTCGCCAATACATGAAAATCTGCCGCTGCAGGAAAATCAAGTCTAGTAGTCAACTTATCAAATGAGCTAAGTTACTCAAAGGTAAGTGCGATTTTCTGTCATTAAATAGAGGCAAATAACCCGGGTGTTTGTAAAACCTAGCAATATGCTAAAAGCACGAGGTCAACTAAAGCTAAAGCCAAATTAAATTTTATATTTGGTGAATAAATTTACTAGTTTAAAAGCTGATGATGTTTGGGTAAAAGTTTACAATTGGGTGCCCCTTTTTTTCGGCGATTCTGTTTTGACGCCAAGATCGGCGCCAATAAGACACAATTTCAAATGGCCGCTACACAAAACCAAAACAAGAAGTCGAATTTCACAAACTCCGCGTCCATGTGCACATCGAACTATTTTCACTTAAAAAAAAATCAGAGAATTGCACAAACTAGTCATTGCATATTGCCTTGACTTTGTCCATGTGCATATCGATTTATTTTCAATTAAATAAATCCAGAAGCTAAAACCATGTTAAAACTCTCATGGTAACCAGAAATGGGGTTTCATCGCCAAAACTGAACGAAATGTTTCGCCAAAAAATAAGGGGCACCTAATTCTACACTAGAGCCAATGTTTGTAATAGTGATTCTGTTGTACCTGCAAACCATTCTACTGCTAATTTTGTTGATTCTAACTGTGTTAACTCTGTAAAACTGCATATTACGGACCGGTTTGGCGCTCTTTCGAAAAATCGCCAAATCGGTTATTTTCGCGCGTGTTAGAAAATCACTCACTCATCATATCGCCATATTAAATGGTTGCAAATTTGAATGAACCCTGTACACATGCAAAAAATTGATCATTTAAACTTTCAAAAATATCTAAACAACCCGTAAACATGCAAAAATGTCTGAAACAGAAGTTCAAGAAAAACAACGATAAAGTATTTGAAAGTTAATAACTATGTATTTTATGCAATCAAAAATATTAAAACTTTTGATAATATCATAAACATTTTTTAAGACAGTAGCAAAACGGAGTAAAACGTTTTAGCAAGAAATTTAAGAAATTGTAATAAGCAGTAAATGAGCAATAAATGATCTGAAAGCAGTGATTCCTATCTAATCTGAAACTTTAAAAAAATGCAGAAGAAAAAGGAAGATAAAATTCAAAATTTCGATCTACTGAAACATGAGCAATAGTATAGTAAAAAAGTGGTTAAACAATTTTAACTACGTAATTTATACTTTTAGAATAAATTTTTATTTATAATAAACAGTAGAAACTCGCATTTGTTTATATCCACACTAAAATGTAACAATACAATGGAGGTTGGCGCGATTTCCCTTCATTTGGCAACCGGCCACTAATCTGCAGTCTTGCCGTTAACTCTAATATGATCTGCTACTATTCAATCTCTTGATGTTTCTAGAGAAAATTATATCTCCAATCGAGCTAACGTTGATACAGTAAATTCTGAGATTAATGCCAATAGAACTCAAAATTTTTGTGTTAAACAGTAGGCCAAGTCCCCCAATAACCCTTCTATCATAATGAAACCTAGGTATGGTGTTACTTTTTATGAATTTCTAAATGATTGCCTAAATGTAAATTCTGTGGTCGCCTCTTGGAAAGTTCTGCCTTTAGATGGTGACAGCCACCAAACACTTAGCCAATATTTCGTTGATACTGGAATAGAACATTATATGGTAATAAATCACAGGCATAAAAAAACCTGCGAAAGTTCTACTCAGAAGACTGCCTTTTAAATTCCGACATTAACATCATTTCTGACGTTCTAACTAAAAGCAGCAAAACCTCAATGCAACAGACTTTCAAGCACAGATTTTCAGGCCCTCTGACAATTTTGAAAGACTCTACTTCATGATAAATGTTTTTTCAAATAAAAGTAAAAAATATATACTAAATCAAACAGATCCTCTAATATCGCAATTGCCAGAAATGGCATAATCTAAGAATTGCCACGTGGCTTCACGGTGCGTTAAATGTTCTGGGATCGACAGAACTGGCAAATGTGATCACCAGGGATGGCCGGAGGCCCCGAAGTGTGCAGTCGTACTGTGGTTGTTCGAAGTTCCCGAAGGTCAGAATATCAAAAATTTCTTCCTAAAGTTAAACCTAGCCTAAGCTTTCTTCGGGCATTGAAATTAGCAAATATTTCCTCACAGGTACACTGCGCACAAAAAAAAAAAAAAAAAAAAAAAAAGACAGTTCTATATATCTCCCGTTCTACTGGCCCGATTGATGAAATTCAATTTTTTTTATGTCACGAAAGCGCGACTTAGGCTATGTATTAGCTTTATATATAGCATTGTTCTAATATAGGTATTTTGACAAAAAAATCGGACTTTTTCTGAAATGACATGTCGTAAATAGTATTCAGTGATAATTATTAACATTCAGTGGTAATATATTGTCTAAATTAATACCTTCTTTAAAACGCCCAACAGCGGCCGAGCGGTAAAGACGCTGAACACTGGTAGTTCGGTCCGAGGTTCGAATCCCGCGAACGGGCTGGCTGCATGGGCGTTTTCGTAGTTTTCCCCATATGTTACGTTTATACGAGCGAGTTTCCTTAGAAAGTCCTCCACGAAGGCATCCCTCCCTTTAGGCAGATAGTCCTCGTGTGCTTTGCCATAATTGAATAACCTAACCTAATGTAACCTAACCTTCTTTAAAACAAATTTCATTTCAGTGTATGATATGCCTTTTTTAATTTGAAGCTTTCTGGCAGAAAGACTGTAATTATGATCTTCGTAGTAGCACAGTTTTCTATCGATTTTCCTCTCAAGATAACTAGGAGGAGATGCGTATTTTTGACTGTAATCCTTACGTCGGTACAAAATTCTAAGCTTTCTAGACCTGTTCTCCTCAGTTACAAGCGCTTCTAATACTTTGCATAGGATGGCATTTTCTGATATTATCTTGGAAAAATTGCACTGTTTAATGTAGAATTTCAACTTTTCTTCTTTAGCGGTGTTCGTAGCTAATTCATAGCAGATTAACAGCCATTTTTCTGTGGCTGATATATACTAGGATGAAGAGTATAATGTTTCTTTTACCTGCATATTCGTACATCTGCTCAGCTGTATAAATTTGAAAATGTAGGAGAATATGCTTGCTTCATATCGAATATTTAAAGGATAACTTAACTTGGATTAACTATTTGAATTTAAACTTCCCCACTCGCCTAACAGGATCAAAATCTCCATGTAGTATCTAGGCAGAATCTTTTCAGATTTTCATTCGTAGCTGTTAAAACCAGGTAGAAATATGTATGGCTAAGTTTAATAGCGCAACCTTTCGCTTGAAATTTAAGAAAAAATCTGAAGCCTGATAAGTATGATTAAAAGTAATGGTAAAAGTTTACAATTGGGTGCGCCTTGTTTTTTGACGATTCTGTTTTGACGCCAAGATCGGCGCCAATAAGACACGATTTCAAGATGGCCGCTACACAAAACCAAAACAAGAAGTCAAAGAATTTCACAAACTCCGTGTCCATGTACACATCGACCTATTTTCACTTAAGAAAACAGCAGAGAATTGCACAAACTAGTCATTGCACATTACCTTGACTTTGTCCGTGTGCACATCGATTTATTTTCAGTTAAATAAATCGAGAAGCTAAAACCATGTTCAAAGCCTAATGGTAACCAGAAACGGGGTTTCATCGCCAAAACTGAACTAAATGTTTCGCCAATCGAAAGGGCACCCAATTCTACACTAGAGCCAAAGTAATTTATTAACTTCATTTTAAGCATTACCTCGACAGTATAAAAGATAGAAGATGTATTTAGACGCAAGGATAATCAGTAAAGTTTGGCTACGCATCATTTGCAGAATAATTTTGGTTGAATATTCAGCTTACAGTTGAACTAGAATTTTTTACAGTACGTTTGATTATGGAATGTTTCAAAACACTTTGAGACAGGCGTAATGGAATATTCTATGGAGGGAAAGAATTAGGAGATTAATCTGAAGGTTAGGTTATTCAATTATGGCAAAGCACACGAGGGCTATCTGCCTAAGGGAGGGATGCCTTCGTGGAGGACTTTCTAAGGGAAACTGGCTCGTATACACGCTACACATGGGGAAAACACCCATGCAGCCAGCCCGTTCGCGGGATTCGAACCTCGGACCGAACTACCAGTGTTCAGCGTCTTTACCGCACGGCCGCTGGTGGGCCGATTAATCTGAAGAAAAGGTCTGTAGTTCTTTTATTATTGTTTTGTACTGCGTAATGTAAGGCAGGTATTACAACACGAACGATCATTATTCTAATAAGCCTTTTATGAGCAATGAATTCTGGTGTCGTTATCAATAAAGAATATATTTAATAAGTCCAAACAAAAGTTTCAGTGATAAAAATCTTTACTTAAATCTTCAGTGATAAAAGAATTTGCTTTGCTTAAATAAAATTTCAGTGATTAAAAAAATATTCTGCTTATCTCAAAACGAAATTTAAAAACTGAAGATTTTACAATCATGAAACTTTTGTGGCTCTTGAGATTATTTAGTTCTTTGGAACGACTCTCCCCACATCCTTATTTCATTTTCATCGAAAGTCGTTGTCGCATACATGCTGACATTTGGGACAGGCGTATGTTATACGAAATATATATAAAATTCAGTTATAATACGGTTTATCAATATATTGCTTGATGTAAATTTTCTTCGGCAATCATTTACCGTGTGGAGTTAGCCTATGAGGGCAATATTATGCCATTTACAGTTTTCTTTCTTAAATTTTCTAAAAATAGCTAAAAGAGCCCAAAATCCCCGGTACCATCGCAGCAAGCAAATATCGAGCTGTACGTCTTTTCTCGTTTCTCATTGGCTGTCAGTGATACTCCCACATCACCACGGCAACAAAGCAGCCATTAAAGCCTGTTGCTTTTTCCCCAGAATGACGTCAATGCTGACGTAAGACTATCTCGAATGAAGATGTGATGGAGATTACACAAAAAGGCCTTGATAGAAAAGGATAAAAATTTTTGTCTTCACGAATTCTGGTTCTTTACATGACATTTTAGATTTTTCTTCACTTGCTTTTGCATTTATTTCGTTTTATGAACTTGTTTGTTGCTGGTAACTCGTTTATGGTTACCGTCTGTTTCAGACATTTGCTTTTTCTTTCTCGAATTATTAACTCGGAAAAGTAAAACTTCAGGAGCTTAGTTATAGCCAAACAAATAAACTCGAGCAAGTATCGGAATAGTAGCTAATCTGAGCGGTAACTTAACGAAGACTTCATTATATTGTTGCCTGAGTAAAGGCTCTTGATATATTGAATGCAAGCAGAACCGATGATAACTTGATAAGATTTATTTTACAAAAAGAAACACTTCACAGTTCTGGAACTTTCCACAAAAATACTCGTACAGCTCATCACAGAGCACATTCAGTACTTACACTTCAAACTACTAATAATGTTAAACAAAACGCAGTACAAAGGGCATGTAAAGAGCGAAGATATCTCAGTACTCTGAATTAAGCCTGAACTAAGCAACTACTACTAAGGAACTTTGATACTTGGTTATGAAAATAGAGATGCAGCGATCAGACTAAAATGCAAATTATGTTCTCCTCGGTGTTATATAGTTTTCCCGGTGAAAATGCGCTTTAGCCCACTGCTTGGCGATGTTTTGAAAATCGCCAATTCGGCGCGGTTCTGCGAAACGTTTTTGCAATTGCAACCTTCCCGACACGCTCCGCGAAAACCTATTGTAAACAAAACATAGAATTCTAAAGCATAAATTAGTATGGAAACTGTTACCACAAAAAGATAATAAAATATGCAAAACGAGCATTATGATCATTAAAATATTTGTCAGATAGGTTTGAATTAATTATTTACATTTTATGTTGTATTACTTACACATTTTATGCCGTTACATAACCTTCCCGACACGCTCCGCGAAAACGTAACCAAAATGGCATCGAAGAAAAAAGGAATTTTTTTTAAAAGGGCATTAAAATTACAAACGATACCATGTACACACCGTTCCGTTTTAACTTAAAAAAAAATCTGCGAATTGCACAATGTAGGCAACGTACACAAATGAACAAAATAAGCTAAAATAACGGAAATAAATTACAAGAAAATGCCATGTGCACAGCGTTCCTTTTAAACTTAAAAAAACTTCAGCGAATTGCACAATGTAGGCAGCGTACAAACAGTCAGCCATGTTGGCGGATATACGGAGTTACCCATGTTGGCGCGTTTATTGCTCATTCAAAAACAATCGCCGCCAAGCAGTGGGCTAAAGCGCATTCCAACCGTTTTCCCACTGCCGCCGAGACATTTCCAGAACGAAATTACTAGAAGAACGTACACTTGCCGAAATTACTAGAAGGCATATTAGGGTCGGATACGGTTACATCTACATATAGCATCAAATAGTTATACAGGAAGCAAAGCAAAATGTCACCAAATGGTCGCCAAGATCTCTCATCAAATTTGGCAACAAAAATGAGTCGCCCCGGTATTCTTACTTTTCCGACAAAGCTTCGCTTCTTTAGATTTTATGTTATATTATACAAAAAATACTACAATTTCATTAAAATTATTTACATACTCACAAAATTCTTTACAATATGCCCGGCTTGTTGTAAGATAAAGAAGTTTTATATCTTATTAAAGACATGTAAAAAGATATATAAAATCAACACATTCGTACGGGAAATTTGTTGAAATAGAGACCTTCCCAACCTAACAAGATGATGAGTTTCCGCTAGATAACTTGATATAGAGCCACTAGAAACGTTCAACGTAAGAAATCGAGTGGCCTTCCATCTCTTTTAGGATTCTATGAATTCCGAAGTAATTCCCAACAATCAAAGAGTGTGAGAAAGAGGACATCACAAACAAATTTATGCGAAGGAATGCTGAATCATGAAAATTCGTTCGTAACAAAAACTCGTCACCCGTCATGCACCAAATAAACGGTTTTTCAAGCTATCAGCATATATTGCAATTAAAATTTCAATTGATATTGTATATTACTTGTAACATGTGATCGATTGAAATAATTTGCTATTCATTTGCCATTAATTCTTGCCGTTCTCTTAGAATTTTTACACTTTTTGAAAGCTTGATTTGCATGATTAAGAATTTATTCTAATAGAGGAAATAAGAATAATAATAGTGGAAGGTAATTTGTTTTAAACAGAAGCTAAACTTACAGCATTTTTTTCCAATCAGACAAACAAACTGTTTTGCTACAAGGAAAGTTATCGGACAATCACCACGAAATTTTAAAATAGCAGCAACACGGGAACAAAACACGTGGAACGTGTAGCATTTCCTAATTTCCCATGGGGCGAGCCACACTGAGATGAGAAAATCATGTGTACGGTCCTCGCAAGTCCAAGCTTTTACAGCGTGTCACGCGACAAGGTTCTGACATCGCAGACGCAATAATTCGTTCCAGTTGACAGTACAAGAGACATAACTCCACGACCCATGTCAAGCGATTTTAGCGTTCTGCACTGTGTCTCTTGATTTCAGGAAGGCTGACGAACCAATGACCTTGTTTTTCCTCCGATGTCGTTCCAGAATAAAACATATAAAACAGATCACTCAATTATGATATTTTTAGTTACAGACTGGGAAACGCAAAACTTGATAAGAGGTATGAGATATGCTGCTATTAACGCCCATCATAAATTTGCACATGTCGTACACAAAAGGGCACGGTAAAGGTAATGGTATGTGGGCCGTGTTTCCACGGCATGGTAATGGTGTAGGAGAAGGCAAGACTGCCAACAAAATTGATGCATGCTAAAGACGGCATTAAATGGGAGCGTAACCACGCAAGTTTACATGCGAAACGAGATAGGCGTCTCAGCAGTAAAGGAAATATATGTTGGATTTAAATCTAGAGCAGTTATTTACTGGGCCTACATCTTATTTAAATGCAGTAGCAAATCAGGAATCTTGCGTTACGTACTTTCTGGTCTTTGATGTACGGAGGTTCAAAAAAAAGGGGGAGGGCAGTTCTATAATTCCCTTTTATTCTGTTCCAGCTGGCCGATCGACAAACTTTAAATAGTATTCCTTTTTCATTTCTTGAAGGCGCGACACGAGGATATATATCAGATTTATTGCTCTCACACAGAGCCGGAACAAAGACGAGGCAAGTGAGGCATTTACCTCAGGTGAATCATTAGAAGGGGCGCCAAATTGGCTATGCGAATTCGAAAATTACTTTAATTATGGTTTAAATTTGTCGGCTATTAATAGGAGAAATAAGCTTCGGCAAACTCAAATTAGTAAAACAATAGAAAGGATTACAAGAAAACCTGGAAATGAATGCAATGTGTATTTCAATTTTATTTCTTATTTATAAAAGAAGGATTAGTTCGAAGAGGAAATTTGCCCAGAAGCACTAGCAATTTCGTTTTGGCATTTTGCGTTGATTCACTAAAAGCGTTGTTTCACTTTTCAAATTGTTGCCACCAAATATCATCGCCCTGTATTATAGTTAAAGAAATTAAATATTGAAGAATCTACATAAATGTATGTACGTTTCTCGCAGGGGAGTTTGTGAGGGAGCAATGGCAACGTTGTACAGACTCCATCACGCGAGACTGATCGGAAATTTCTAAAGATATGCTTATTTAAAAATTATTATGCGATATTTCTCTTGAACTGAATTTTATGGTTTAAGTAAGAAACACATGATTTTCAATAAATAAATGTAACACACAAAACGTTAAAAAAAAAACGCCGCTTTCGACGTAATTAAAAATCCGAAACCTTTCAGATTTTTTTTCAAATTTTCTTTCTTTACTTTATACTTATACAACATTTTTAATTTGAAAGTTATAAATAATTAGCTATGTTATTTTTTTTTGAATTTACGATTAAAACCTACTTTAAGAATTATGATATTTGGATTTAATAAAGTTACTTTTAATCCAAATATAGCTATTTTGATATATGTATAGGTGCGCGCATTTACCTTTTTGCCTAAGATGAGAAAATATCTAGGCATGGCTCTGCTCTCACATATGTATTTCGACAAAAAAATCGAACTTTTTCTGAAAGATATATGTGGATTGTTTTAAGTAGTTCGATTCCACCGCCATAATTGCGCATAAACACCAGATTCTGCAAAAATCATCCAATTGATTTCGAAGATGTTCCATTTAAATGTTTTGGCGAATTTTCAAGATGGCGCAAAAAAAAAAAAAAAATTCACTTGGCGGATTTATAACTTATTTTCTTGCTACAATAAATGACTGCGTTGTAAAATCTTTTGGAACTTTAAAACTCGCGTTATTAATTCGGCATTTTACATACAATTTCTTTTATTTTTTAAAAGAACTAAAAGTTTTTTAGTTGCGTATTTTAAAAAGAATTATAAGGTCAGAAAATATTTAGAGGATGTTATAAAAAACAATTCCTTTAAAATTTCATTCATTTGCAAGTAAGATTTAATACTTTTGCGTAATTGAAACTGTGAATTTGAAAATACTTCAGTATGCGTGACAAGCAGAACCAGAAAAGCTATCACAATTTATCATCATTATGTGTACGATATTATCCAATTTTTTATGTTTTATATTTTTATGCTTTAAGTTATGTTAACATTTTAGTGAATTAATTACCAATATGGCTTTTGTTTTTAATTATTATGATAATTTAATCTATATATAATAATAACCAGCAACTAATATGCGTATACATTCCAATGATTTAATCCCTAAATCGAGCACCACTGAAGGTGACCAATATTTCTCCGAAAACAGAAGAAAAAAAAATGTAATTCGCGATCCTAAATTTCAAATTAACAACTCGAAAAGGAGTTAAAATGTTAAATATTTTAAAACTATGTGCTGTTAAAACGCACTGAAATTTTAAACTTTCAAATTCATTCAAATACTATTTTACAAATATTATTCTATACTACAAATTTCTATTCATTCAAATACTTCAGTCTTTTTCTCAGGTAAAAATAATAACAAATGTTTTCAATTCATAAAACTAAATTTTTGCTGCTGCTGAATAAAATTAATACAAAAAAATTTCAATTTTAAGAGCTCCCACGTTTGTTTGTGCATTTCTTCTCCGAGCGTAGAACAGCAACATATTAAAATTTTTAAAAAATTTGTATTACCATTTGAACAGAATTAAAAGAAGTATATTAAAAACATTATTGAAAAGGTATTTTTCAGAATTTAAA
Source organism: Stegodyphus mimosarum (assembly GCA_000611955.2). Classification (NCBI taxonomy): domain Eukaryota; kingdom Metazoa; phylum Arthropoda; class Arachnida; order Araneae; family Eresidae; genus Stegodyphus; species Stegodyphus mimosarum. The sequence continues at coordinate 372,223 of KK113430.1, forward strand.
AAAGGTATTTTTCAGAATTTAAAACGATTTATTGAATTTTCATTCCTCCTTGCTTTAAACACAGTTAAGGAAAAACTAAACCGCAAAAATGCCGAAATCAAAAGTAATTTTTAAAGTATTGAAAACTAGTTATTGTTATTGATAGCAGATTAATCGACTTATCAAGGGGATAAACCAATCTACCATCCATAAAGAGTAACTAAAATAAGAGAGAGTGTTTCATCTTACTTCCAAGTAAGCGTCAAATTATTTGCTGGATTCAAATCACTAACTGATACTCAATCAAAATAAAGATATTACTCACTAAACCAAAAGAATCCTGTTAAAAAGCAAATAATCTTTAAGATTAAAATTTTTTCACTAAGAACACAATTAGTCTGAACGAGACGCTCACTTTAGAAGACATATCCCCTACACTCTCTTTTCATTTCAAATACAAAAGTAGATTGAAGAACAAATTTGAAAAAAAAAATAAGAAGATTAAAAGTAACAATCCAGAAAATTAAACTTAAAAACTGTAGTAAAAAAGAAATTTAAAAATCAAACTAGTAAGCAAAAATTAACCAACTTGCCTTAAAATTTTAAAAACCAAATGACTGGAATGCAAGTACGTATTAAGAGATGGAAGCAAAAAGGTTGTCGTAATAAGTAGTTTTCTATTGAAGAAAGTTTGGCCTAAATTGGCGACAAAACTACAAAGTTTCTCGGAGATATAATACACAGAGATCAGGCTGTAATTAAAATAGCGCTAAAGCTGCTATTAGTTTGAATTTATATTCATAATGAAAGTAATTAAAAGTAAATTGATAAGCCCAAGACTTGCGCTAAAGCTGCAAAGTAATAAAGCAATAATTCACTATAAATTATAAAAAGAAAACTCTCCATATTACATGTTCAAGCAACGGAAATTCAATTTAAAAACATTATTGAAAAGGTATTTTTCAGAATTTAAAAAAAATTATAGAATTTTCAATTTGAAATTTGTTCTTGAATCTACTTTTGTTTTTACTTTTGTATTTGAAATGAAAAGAAAGTGTAGGAGATATGTCTTCTAAAGTAAGCGTCTCGTTCAGATCTCTCTTAGTTAGATCAGAGTTAGATCTATCATCTGCTTTCAAACTAAAATAGCATCATTATAACAGTTTCTTAGAAACATAATAAATTGCAAGCCTATTTATTAATATTTTAGTGGTATTTTTTTAACTATTTTATGCTGAGTAAAGGAAAGAAAAACAAATGTCGGATCGACATATTTTTTTTACATCCATTTTTGTCGTTTTTTAGCTTAACATATTTAGTTTCGTGAGATCAACAGTTATTTTAGGGGGGAAAATTGAAGTTCTTAGCTAACTTTTAATAAATGTTTTACAAACATTTAAGTTTTTTTTATATTTTTTTCTTGAGATTTAAAAAATTTTGTCGTAGATCCCTGTTCAAGTCCTAAAATCTAAAAATTTCAGATTGCGGTTTAATACCTTTTGAAGTTTCATTCGGTTGTAATATTGGATTCAGAAGTCTACGAAACTTGTAAACTACGAACATCGTTAAATATCACTACGAATGGTCTTTGCTGCATTTCGTTCATGATGATCTTTTATAACCAGAAGTAATTTCACTTTCAATTTCGTATTCGCAAACATTTACCTCTTCTAATTTTATCTCGCATTGCATGTCCATGTGACATATTATATGACCCCTGGGAACAGCGTATTAACTGGAATTAACGAAAGAAACTTTTCACGCTTTGTGGGAGAGGATAACTCTGGATAGTAGCTCCCTACCGTTTTTCATTCATGACCAGCATTTGACTCGGCACGAGTGTACAAGCGTGGAAAAGAAGAAAAACGTTATGGTCAGCGAAATGTGACTCGGATTTTTTCTTGGAAACGTTCCAAACGCGGAAGAAATAGTAAAGGAAGCCAGCCCGGCGCTTTAAAATCTGCTTAGTTTGCGAATTAAGTCTAGTTTATATCAAGAAAATTCGGCTAAATGATTAACACGGAAAGAAAAAAATAGGTATGAATTTTCGAGAACGTTTCATAAAAATACTTTTTCGCTACTAGAAAATGAGAATATCTTGTAGACTTTTTTTTTATAAACTGCATTATATAAATACATTATTCGATAGACTGCATTATATAAATACATTATTCGATAGACTGCATTATATAAATACATTATTTGATTCATAAAAAAACGTGAGTATCGGGGACTGTGCATCGCTATTGTCTAGGCAAAATCAACTTGGAGCCACATATTTTCAGGATTTCATACATGGTATCTTGCTGCCCTGACCACAACAACTTCGTATCCAATATTCCTCTCGCGTTTGCGAACACCTTTGTAATAGCTGTTATCACACATAAAAATTTTCTTAGAATAAAATTTGTTTGTCACATAGTACTATAAGGTATTTCTCCCGCCTTCTTTGCATGCCTTCGTGGTGTTGTGGTCAGCCCACTGGACGCGTAACCGAGAGGTCCGTGGTTCGATTCCCGGCGAAGGCGTAGCTCATTTTTCATGACTTCTGCTTCCAAATAACCTAATGTCTCTACACGTGGCGCCCGAACTAAAAGGTGGTGGATGATAATTCTCCACCACCACGATTTGGCGATTAGGGTCTGTAATTCCCCAGTCGCCCTTTAAAAGGGGGGAGTCTCCCACCTCCTTCGCATGCCTTCGTGGTGTAGTGGTCAGCACACTCGACGCGTAACCGAGAGGTCCGTGGTTCGATTTCCGGCAAAGGCGTTGCTCATTTATCACGTCTCCTGCTTCAAAATAACCTTATGTCTCTGCAGTATAAAAACAGCGAACTATAGCGGGTTACTGTGTTAAAATGCAAAGGAAAATACATGCTCCATTTTTAATAATCGCGGAGATGAACTTTCGTTGCTGATAACTCGTTAAAAGACAATCTGCAATAATTGTTCAAGTGAGGAAAAAACTCGCTTCTTTCTTTCAACAGCATCTCTCGTAAAATATTGATTCGAACATCTTATTGCACCAAAAAAGTGGATTCGGGATAATGAAGAATCTCTTTTTTTGAGCATTTGAAGTTACCCGCAGAAAAATGTCAGCTAGCGTTGGATTAGATGACCTTAGTGACTTCAATAATCTCGAAATTAATATGCTTCCAAATATTTTTCAGTTTCAGTCGAGCGAGTTGTACACTATTCTACTAAAAGGCGTATTCTTCCCATCCACAAATAAGCCAGTCGGTCTTTCGTGAATACTGTTATTGCAGCTTCAGCATAATTCTCAGTTATTAATTTTATAACACGAATAATTTGAAATGCCATTTTATTTCGAACTTTCAACTTTCCGCGGACAACTTTCATTTCTACTTCATCTCTCTACTTCCTTATACGAAAAAGGAAATACTGTAATCGCGAAAAATTTGAGGTACCTACCATATTTGAACGAAAATATCCATTTTGACCTGCATCGAATGCAGTTTAACGATGTTTTTGAGTAATATCTAAACGTAAGGCCAGAATAAAGGACTCTTTTGTCCCAAAAAAGTTATAAAAGTGATCTAAAATGGATTCTGAAGAAAGTTTTTCGTGGTGTCTCTGCGTACGTACGCATGTATGTATGTATGTATCTCGCATAACTCAAAAATGAGTAGCCTCAGAACGTTGAAATTTTGTAAATAGCGCTGCTTTAACATGTGGATGTGCACCTCGCATTTTGGTTGCAATCGGCCGCACCAAATAAATATATATATATTCATAATGAAAGTAATTAAAAGTAAATTAATAAGCCCAAGACTTGAGCTAAAGCTGCAAAGTAATAAAGCAATAATTCACTATAAATTATAATAAGAAAACTCTCCATATTACATCTCCAAGCAACGGAAATTCAATTTAAAAACATCATTGAAAAGGTATTTTTCAGAATTTAAAAAAATTTAGTATTTTCAGTCCTCTTTGCTTCAAACACAGTTAAGGGAAACCTAAATCGCAAAAATGCCAAAATCAAAAGTAAACTTTTTATTTTTGAAGCAAAGAGGACTGAAAATTCTAATTTTTTTTAAATTCTGAAAAATATCTTTTCAATGATGTTTTTAAATTGAATTTTCGTTGGAGATGTAATATGTAGAGTTTTCTTATTATAATTTATAGTGAATTATATATTATGTAGGAATGTAGGATCGGTACTTACTATCTAGAAGTATGATGTCTGTAAATTTACTTCAGAGATGGTTGTCTAGGTTTCTCAATAATTAATCCGATTTAAGGAAAACTCGAAAATTTAATGGAAACATGAATAGTTGCTACAAACTACAAAGTGATTAAATTCATAGAAGGAAACAGATGAGATTATTTACAGATGAATACAAATCAGCGTCTTTTACATTCAAACGTCTTTCAGTCGTGTTACCGTCTTAATAGCGGAATCGTCTGCGTTCTCTCCAGCGAACAGGAAAGGTTCTTTCACACAGCTTGCAGTGTCATCTGATTATTATCGACGATGCCATCCCATATATGTATTCAGAGTGGATATATATATATATCCACTCTGTTACTCGGCTCAGTGAGTTCAGTTTGTTTATACGTATATGTTTGTAAATTGTGCATATTTTGCTTTAAAAATGATTGAATTATGTTGTTCTTATCTTTCGATTAACATTTTATGCCTTTAGTTAACCTGCATGCAATAATTGTGGAATTTTCAACAATCTAAAAGTTTTTTAAGTTCGGATAAGCCTAATTTTTGGTTATGATAGCGCCCATATTTGTTTACATTTGAAGCTTAATAGAATATTGGATTTGTTGCCAATCTAGAGAAACTAAGCTTCGCAACAACAAAGTAACGTCTTCTTTTAGTATTGCGAATTAAATTATGCTTGGTTCATTCTGGAACTATCATTTAAGTCACTAGCTGGTTTTTTAAAATTGTTCTTTTAATTGTAAAAAATTCTTTAATTGCTTAAACTTTATTTGGTGTTTTATGTTTTTCTATATTTTCCATTTTTTAATGAAAATGTTTTGAAATGTTTTGCGCTGAATCGTCAGTGCAAATCTGTTGCTTTTTTATTTGTTTAACTTCTTTTATTTATTTAGATTTATTATAGCATTTGGATAGAACTTGTGGCAATTCTTCAGATGCTATCATTTTTGCTCAGTCTGAGTTATAAAATGAATGAGAAACGCTGTTAACTGAACTTAGCCCCGAAGTGTGACTATAGTAAATAAATATACTGAGCTTGAGAGAGTGCATTTATTCTGTTGTGGTTTATTCGCTATCGATGATGAAGATCCGAGAGGTCCGGCGAAGGCGATGCTAATTTTTCATGTCTCCTGCTTCGAAATAACCTAATGACTCTACAAAATAACTAAACTCCAGGTATACATACAAAGATACATTTAGTTATAGATTAGTTTTAAAGCCTAACATTTGGTAATCAAATGTCAAGTAGTCAAAGGTAATCAACGCGTTATCGACGTATCAACAGATTCGACATTGAAATCTAAATTTAAGCAAGGGCAGCTCCTAAACGTTTGGTAGTAAATTCAAGAAGAATGCCAAAAGTTTTCTTTCTCGACGTGTATGAGAACAAAAAAAATATAAAAACAAATGAAATGCAGAGAATGAAATGGTACTGCAAATAATATCGGTAGAGTTAGAATTCGAAAAATGTCTTTGTGTGAAAAAAGTGCCTATCACTAAATATTAAGGCAAAGGATAGCTGACACCTGGGGCATGAGTTAATGTTATTAATGAATATGTAAGGTTTATCCTAATTTTAAAAACTGTTATTTTAAGTTTATGCATCTTTCCTGTCCATTGCAGTTTCAGCTTACAATATCCTACCAAAATGTATTTTTAGAAACACGGTTAATGCAAACGAGTAAAGAGTAGTATTTAAGTTGATGTTTCGAGAGAACCTGAGTTCCTGACTAGCGCGCGTTTGCCTTTTGCCTACGTCTCTCTAAGCGATTGCTACGCTCGGCCGTACTTTAGCCCTTGTTTGGCTTCGCCGACTTAATTAAGATTTAGAAGCCAACTACTTAGTTAATAATTAATATTTAGTTAGATTTAGGGGCCAGTTAACCCTTCTTGAGTCTTACGTCTCTGTTCGCACACTCATGCGGTTACTCGCTTATCAGTGTTTGGAGTTTCAACGACTGAACGCGAAATTAAATAGGTGAAACCTCACAAGTATATTACTTTAGTTTTATGTTAAATCTTTAAATGAAAAATATAGTACTTTTCTTCAACGGTCTTTATATAAAGTACATATAACATATTAACCTACTTTAAATATTACATGGGGTCCTCCGAAACACTTTTATGGTTCTAAAGGTTTCCGGGAGTCTACAAAGTCTGAAGATTGCTCGAGTTCATTTCTTCCGAGCACTTTTTTTAGTCCAAAGGGGCTTTGTCCCTGAAGGACTATTGTTTTCGCTTTGCGATTTTGCGTCGGAAACATTAAAAGTCTGTATCACTTTTCAGACTGTTGCCACAAAATATTGCATCCCTGTATTACATTTAAAGAAATTAAATAATGAAGAATGTTTTTCTAATGTTTCCAGGCGTGAATTAAATAATGAAGAATGTATGTATGTTTCTCGCATCGTGATCAAACGACGGTATCGTCGAATTTTGAATGCCGTCATCCTGCCGCGAATATAGGCATCCGGAATCCCAGATTTGAAATTTCGAATTTGTTTTATGAACGATTTCATATTTTGTAAAACTTTAACGAATTTTTGATGAACAAACTCGAGGATTTCGAAGCCGGCCATTGCACAGAAAAAAACATTTGTTGTACGTAAAAAAACGTTGTACAGAAAAAAACATTTTTATCTGCAGCGCGTGAGACTGTGTGTAGGAAATTCTAAAGATAGGCTGAGTTTAAAATTATTTTGCGAAATTGTTCTTGAACTGAATTTTATGGTTTAAATGCGAAGAACATGATATTCAATAGATAAAAGTAACATACAAAATGTTTAAAAAGCGCCCCTTTGGACGTAATTTAAAATCTGAAACCTTTCAGTTTTTTTTTTTTGTTTAATTAAATTATTATTTTTTAAATAGTGCTATTGTAAAACATATTATACGAAACCCGTTCATTCTTGTTCAAGTTGTAATAGTAGTACTTTTCTGTATAACTCATTTCGCAGATGAAATGCACTGAAAGCAAAAACTTAAAAATAAACCAGAACTTAGCATGTGCAGCACGCAAAATTTCTATCAAGCATGCTTGCCGAAACATACCGTTATCAATGAAGTCTTTTTTTTTACATCTTTCCGCTGTGTTGTCGGAACTATTCTTCATATGTGAATGACAGTTACTGCAAATAAAGGCGGAGAAATCTGGCGCCGTTGAGTAAAGTGCGCGTCACTCTTCAAAATGATCTAAAAACTTTCGATTCTCCTTGGTTCAACATAAATTGGCTTTTGCAATTTCTGGTTTTATCTAGCAGCTTAAAAAAAGGATTTATAACTAAAGTATAAAATTAAACAAAGGAAAATGCTCTCATCCCAAAGCAAGTATGTGTCCATGTCTATGCATAATAGAACACAATGGACTGCAATTTGTTGTATGGCCGTAACTTTTAAATAAGTTCCTAAAAATATATGTTTCGTTTTTACTCTGTACAGTCTTCTCTGATGTACAAGAAAGCTCATTATAGATGAACTTATTAATAAATACGCACGCACACACACAAAAACAAAACAAAACAAAAAAAAAATCTGAAAGGTTTCAGATTTTAAATTACGTCCAAAGGGGCGGTTTTTAAACATTTTGTATGTTACTTTTATTTACTGAATATCATGTTCTTCGTATTTAAACAATAAAATTCAGTTAAAGAACAATATCGCAAAATAATTTTAAACTCGGCCTATCATTAGAATTTCCTACACACAGTCTCATGCGCTGCGGATAAAAATGTTTTTTTCTGTACGACGTTGCCATGGCCCGCTTCGAAATCCTCGAGTTTGTTCATCAAACTTTCGTTAAAGTTTTATAAAAGTATGAAATCGTTCATAAAACAAATTCCAAATTTCAAATCTGGGCTTCCAGATGCCTATATTCGCGGCAGGATGACGGCATTCAAAATTCGATGGCTTCAGGTACCGTCGTTTGATCACAATGCGATAAATATACCTACATTTATGCAGATTCTTCATTATTTAGTTTCTTTAAATATAATACAGGGCTGCAATATTTTATGGCAACAGTTTGAAAAGTGATAAGACTTTTAATGTTTCCGACGTAAAATCGCAAAACGAAAACAATAGTCCTTCAGGGACAAAGCCCCTTTGGACTAATAAGAGAGTGAGAGATTAAGAGCAAAATTAAGTGGGGCTGTTTTGACTGTGTGATTTAACTGCACTGAGAGAAACGTCCGGTGAGTTTCAACTACTGAACTTGCAAGAGTTATTTATCAGTCGCTATGCGCGTGTTTCACATCAGATTAATTCGTAATCGTCATGTCCAGTCCGTATGAAACTTTTGTTTGCAAGGAATTACGGGTTTTACTCCCATATGTCGTTGCAATCTAGTGATCCGCATATTAAGCTGGCAAATGAAAGGTCTCAGGCTGGATTTATCAACAGCACAAATATTTTTTAAGATTTCTTGTTCTAAAAATGCGAAGCGACTCTACAATTCAAAGTGGGCTGTGTTTAAATTAAAGTAGACAACTACAATCAGTCAATTACAGCCAATACGCTGACTGCAGAAACAAGATGAGGCCAGACAGCCAAATCGGTGTGTATAAAATCCCCAGTTTGTATTGGCCGACTAACTGAGATCTCGTTTCATTTGATAATCGAACGCGTTCGCCATCCGCAACACCCTTGCAACACTGTTATATCGAAGACATTCTACCTTCCAATGTTATGGCCTTCCTTCGAGACACGCCGAGCTCAGACTTCATCGAGAAAATACCTGGCCACATCCAGAAATCATTCCCACTGATTGTCTTCATACTTGTCAAAGCTTCCTTGTCTAGGCAGATCGCCAGTGGAGTAAGTACGCTTTGGGATTAAACAGCAGGCGCCTCCAATCGTCCAAAAATATAAGCCGATCTAACCTCACATTCGGACAACTTTCTTTCCACATCCTTTTTACTTCCTTGTACGCAGTAAAAAGGAAGTATTGTAATCACGAAAAATTTCGGGTATCATATTTCAAAGAAAATATCCATTTTCACCGCTGTCCAATGCAATTCAGCGATGTTTTTGCGTAATATCTAAAGATAAGGACCAAATTAAAGACTCTTTTTCCCAAAAAAAAATTATAAAACTGATTTAAAATGCATTCTGAAGAGATTTTTTCGTGGCGTGTGTACGTACGTACATATGTATCTCGCATAACTCAAAAACGATTAGCCTCAGAACATTGAAATTTTGCATATAGGATTCCTGAAGTATGTACATGTGGAACTCCTATTTTGGTTGCAATCGGCCGCACCAAAAGTATGTCAATTTATGTGTGCATATATATATATATCCACTTTGTTACTCGGCTCAGTGAGCTCAGTTTTTTTATTCTCATATGTTAGTAAATTGTGTATTTTTTCCTTTAAAAATGATTGAATTGTGTCGTTCTTATCTTCCAAGTAAAGTTTTTATACCTTTAGTAAATCTGCACGCAAGATTTGTAGAATTATCAACAATTTAAAAGTTGTTTAAGTGCGGCTAAGCCTAATCATTTGTGAAACGACGAATATTTGTTTACATTTAAAACCTAGGAGAATACTGGATTTGTTGCCAATCTAGAGAAACTAAGCTTCGTGGCAACAAAGATAACGCCTTCTTTTATTATTGCGAATTAAATCGCGCTTAATCCACTCCGGAATTTTTTCGAGGAAATAAAGTGTTTAAGATTTACTTCCTAATTTTTAATATACATATTTTGAGTTTTTATGTATTTGTCGAGAAGTCAGAACTGAACTAATTGAATGAGAAATACCTGATCGTCTGCGAAAAACTGTTTCTCTCTCTCTCTTTTTTTAATTTCTTTTAAACATCGTTTTAGATTTATTATAGTATTTGGTACTAACATGTAGCAACGATTAGGTAATTCTCCAGATGATTAGCCTGTAATTATACATAATTTTTTGCCTTCTTGATGAGTTATAAAATGAATGAGATATAACGCTGTTAAGTGAAGTTAGCGCCAGAGTGTCGCTGTGGTAAACAAATATAGTGAATTTTAAAGAATGCATTTATCCTATTGTGGTTTATGCGCTATCGACGAAGTAGATTTAATTCAATCCAATAAGTTTAAATGAAATGCAAAATGCCTATAATTTAATATTCCGTACAATGTTGTACACATCAGATTTTTTTAAAAGAATTTAATGCTAAATATTTGAACCTACAACAATGTTTACGTATTATGTTTATTGATAATTAAATACCTAGTCGGAAAGTAATAACAAAACTCGGATCAATATCTTATTCTAACCAAAAATTTAAAATCCTTAAGTAATCAAATTTTAAGATTTCAATTTGAGTACCGATACACAGTATCTGTTATAGCACAGACTCTTTTATTTTAGCAAAATAATACGACTATCACGAAGTATCCAGGTAACAACGAAAAACAAATTCTTACTAAGTTCTAATCCGTTCTATCTCTCTGTAATGGCATTCAATCACCTATAAACAGGTAATTCTGCTAAGTGAAATTGATTGCTGCAAGGCTAAGGCGAAACGACCAACCGTAGTTGTCTGAAAATGATTGGAATTTCTGCAGAGGCTTGGAAAAAAAGAAAATAAAATGAGCTGAATCAGTTTTCCGTGATACTGCATTCTGTAACTATACCCGTAACTAATCATCCAGTATGCATTCCACAGCTCATTTCATTTTAGGTCTAAATGGGCGACGATGGCCTTCACTCCACGTGAATGCCAATGTGAACACATTTTTTATTAATAAGAAGCTCATTTAAATATTCTCTGCTTTGCTAGATATTTGCATCTTCGTATACTGCGGCTGGAAGATTTATGATAGAATAAATTAAATGGCGCATAGAGGAATTCCATCCGAATTGAATGCATATAAATTGACACCAAGTATTCACCGAAGGCTCACCGCATTATACAGTTTCGTATTCCCAATACGAAATAAAGGATAACCGCAAATCGTTGCTAATGTTGGAAAAGGCAAATTTTATTTTTAAGCATTTGGAAAGTAATTATTTTTCTGCGTAGAATTGCAAAGCTTAAAATAAAATATGGAGAGAAAAATATTAATTCATATTTATCGTATATATCTAGTTTTTTCATCTAGTTTTTTTATCTATATATTTTTTCAAACAGAAATTTATATGAACTGAACGTAATTTTTATGCTTGTTATTCTGCGCTATAAATTCTATTGTTCCTAAATATTCTTTTTATTTTTCATCAATACGCTTATAAGGTATTTCTCCCACCTTCTTCACATGTCTTCGTAGCGTAGTGGTTAACACACTCGACGCGTAACCGAGAGGTAAGTGGTTCGATTCCCGGCGAAGGCGTTGCTCATTTTTCATGACTCCTACTTCTAAATAACCTAATGACTCTACAACTGGCGCCTGAACTAAAAAGGTGGTAGATGATGATTCTCCACCACCGGAATTTGGCGATTGGGTCCTCTGAACCCCAGCCGCCCTTTAAAAGGGGGAGTATATAAGGTATTTCTCCCACCTCCTTCGCATGCCTTAGTGGTGTAGTGGTCAGCACACTCGACGCGCAACCGAGAGGTGCGTGGTTAGATTCTCGGCGAACGCTTTGCTCTAGCGCCGAAGTGCGGCTACGGTAAATAAATATAGTGAACTTTAAAGAGTGCATTTATTCTATTGCGGTTTATGCGGTATCGACGAAGTAGATTTAATTCAAAATTCGTTAACCATTAATTCAGTGTGTTTAAATGAAATGCAGGAAATTTGCGTATAATTTAATATTCCGTACAAGGAAGTCATGTGTTGTACACATCATATTTTTTAAGTGTTCCGATGCATACAGAATGCATTCAGTTCGTTTAAACTTCGGTTTGATAATTTGAATTAAAAATCTATCACTGTCAGCAGCGTCACGATTCCTTTTAACAGCCACAATTCTTATTTTCAAAGCCTCACATTTTGGAAAAATCGGCTAAAACTCAAAAAACTATATTAGAGTTTCTGAATATTTGAAATAGGTGTAATAATGTTTCCATTTGCGATCTATTTAATAGCGTAAGCATCAAAAATTTGCAATAATTAAGTTCATTGTTAGGCAAAAATATATGCAAAAAATTTATGAAACATTATGAACAGCCAATCGAAAAATTTGTGTCGAACTGAGAAAACATTTGTAACGTTTATAATGCGTTTTCTAACAGTTATTTTAAGTTTTGTATCTTTCCTATCTTATTCTAATTTCAGCTTACAATTTCCTGCCAGAATGTGAATTCAGAAACGCAGAGAATGCAAATGAGAATGAGTACTATTTAAGTCGTGACTTAACCGACTTCAACAGAGAGAGTCTGATTTCCTCACTTTGCCTTCTGGCCACATTTCTCTTAGTTATTACTACGCTCGGCCATATCTTAGGCTCTTGCTAGGCTTCGCCGATTCAATTAATATTTAGGGGCAAACTAGTTATATTTTGATAGCTTCGGCTATTTTATTTAAGAGCTTTAGCTAAGCTAGTTTTAGTTCAAATTATTAGTATTTAAGTTCAAGCCCGAGGTGGCGGCTTTAGTGTAAAGTTCCAAGCAGGAACTGATTGTAAATATACTGAATAATAAAGGGTTTTAAACCCTTCTCAAGTCTCACCTGTTCTGTTCACACTTAAGCGATTATTCGCTTGTAAAGTGTTCGTGGGGTTCTAAGTAAGAACTTAAGATTTAAAGAGTTGAACCCTACACATCGCTCTGAAAATCTATATATTTATCGCAAAAGCGCACGTGTGTACAATTTCAAGAAAATCAGTTTCATAAATATAGATCAAAAGTTGATTTCAAAACATGACCAAAATGAGACACACAGAGAAATCATTTATTTTTTTTAAATGTATAAAAACAGCGTAATCCGCCAACCATGAACTTGAGCTTTTAATTATTGATGCCATTTGATGGCACAAGCACGTAACCGTTGACGTGGCACGTATCCGTTGACTACTCCCACATGTCCGTTGACGTGGCTTCTTTTAATACTGAATTTAATTTGTAAAATAAGATCATTTTCAAAATTTAACAGGAGCAAAATTAATTTTTCTAATAATTAGTAGTTCTGAATCAGTCAAAATTAAACAGTGGCATTCTTGATCGCAGAGAATTTTGCCGATTGTGCATAATACCTTAAACTCAGTTGGCGCAGCAGCCGTAGTGGGCCACGGCCTGCAATGACCCTTTTCTGCTTTCTTGACCTTTGGGCCCTTTTCTGCTTTCTTGACCTTTTTCTTTCGGTAATAAAAAATTACGGGAAAATGCCATACTGAAAATTGCAGCAGAATTTCTTTCTTTTCTCTGATCGAGCATTCATTTCATACGTTTTTAATAAATGGGGAAAAAACTGATTCGATAAAACTAATTTTTTGCAACCCTCATTAAGTAACTTTTGCTTTTAGCAAATACATATACTGGATCGTTTCTCCTGATTACCTACCAGAGCTGATCTCAATCTTAACTAAAAGGTCGCGCAAAAAATGCTGAAGGTCATTGAGGCATTTTTATATTTTACCTTTCGAGAGTCGTCGAACAGCTGTAATTTTGACCCAAACGAGAGATATAATGCACACTGCGAAAAAAAAAATAAATTGGGACAGTTCTATATCTCCCGTTCTATTCGGCCGATTGACAAAATTCAAATTGCGTTTTCCATGTCTCAAAAGCGCGACTTAGGATATATATTGGATTTATATATATTGTTACGAATTTCACATTTATTTGTCTATTTATTTAGAATTGTAATTAGATTTGCTTCATGTTGCCTTAGCAACGCAGACTATTTTTGAAGAGAAAGCTACGTCGAAAAAGAAATAACAATAAAAGTAAAAGAGCGCGTGCATTTAATGCTTAATAAATAAATATCTCGTAATTACTGTTGCCATCCAGAAAAATCTAGAAAAATCGTGTTTGTTTTACTGATAATTAAAAAGCTTATAAAAGCCGAGGTGAAACACCTCATCTCAGTTGTAGTTGTTGTTGTTGCTGTTATACTTGTAGCTGTAAAAAGCGAACTGCTGTTTGTTTACTTAATGCTGTATTGATTGTAGCGATTTCGCTGTGAGATAGAACAATTTTATCTGTTTTGAACTGAGTTTTTGCTAAGCGTTTGAGATAATGCGATACTCTGCGAAGATCTGTGAAGAAATATTTCAGCATTTTAATTTATTTCTTGTGGAAAGAATAAATTTTTGTTAACTTTTTAACGACTTGTGCATTCAATATATAACGAACCCGTACGCACGTAAAAATATAGATGCTGCATGTTCTAACATAGGTATTTTGACACAAAATCGGACTTTTTCTGAAATAAATACCAATTTTTTTTTCATATTTCGATTCTACGACTCAAATTATGCCTAAATATTAAATTTTGTCAAATTTGGTACGACATTTACGGAGAAATTCAAAAATTTAACTTGGCGAATTTTTTTCATTTTGCGCCAGGAATACACTTCGCCAACTTCTTACTACCTGGCAACCTATTTTCGTATCCTTTCCATTGCGCGGGAACGGAAAAAAAGTCACATCGTTCCTTCTTTCAAATAATTTTAACAAAGTGCGTAAACCACATTTCCGTTATTATCGCTTTCAACAAAATGCCAAATTTCAACGCGCAGCAATATATAAATTCAGGTATATCTTCGGAAATTTTGAATAAAAAGCTAATTTTTTTGCAGATATGTTTAGATATACATCTATTTCAAGATGATTGTAAAAGGTTTATAGGTTATAATCCAAAAGTTTTTTCGAAAAATTTATAAAAATTATTTTAAAATACAAATTTTAAAAATAAATCATAAAAAAGGGTGAATTTTATTTGGAATGAACCTAAATTTCGAACTGTGTAATAAGGAATTCAATAAATGTCATAAAAAAGAGATATTAATAAACATATACCAGATTGAATTAATAGTCAGGAGCTAAAATTTTGAGAGTTAATTTTTTAAAAAACTACTCCTACGATTTTTACAAAACTTAGCAGTTTGGCATAATTTGAGTCGTAGAATCGAAATATGGAAAAATATTGGCATGTCATTTCAGAAAAAGTCCGATTTTGTGTCAAAATACCTATATTAGAGTAATGCTATATATAAATGTAATACATATCATAACTCGCGCTTTCGAGACATGAGAAACGAAATTTGAATTTCGTCAATGGGCCCAGTAGAACGGGAAATATAGAACTGTCTTTTTTTTTCTTCAGTGTACTTCTTATGATAGCCTTCTAGACGGTATAGTGATTAAGGGAGCCGGAACCTACTGCGGTACCGAATGGTGCGGGTTCGAAACCCGGAGAAGACAGATGTTTGAATATCTATAGTGTCTTTGCGGCATGGGGACACTCTAATTACGTGGCGAGCCGAAAGTCCTCTCTAGAGGTTGATGGTAGGGGAAGAAGGATGGGAGAAACCTCGGATCCGTGCCCCCGCCGGAATACTCTCCATCAAAATTGGGCGCGGAACTGAGCCTGACACCTGTACGGTGCTCCAGGCTCTTATGAACGACAGGCGCAGTCTTCCTGTCCTTGCCACGATGAATTTCATGGACTTGTTCCGATGTTATTGTCAGGCAAATGAGATCAGTCGCAACACACAACAACACTTCTTATGATGCCTGTGTGCACTGTAGAATGTCTCGAAGATGTTTTAATTTTTTTTAAAAAAACTGGAAGTTCATGTTGTGCGTAGTTTTATATTTTTAATTTTGAGAAAGCATTTTTAAAAATTATTTAAGTCCTGTAAGTCTTACTTAAATAAGTTACAGCTTACTAAAAAATGACATTTTTATTCAAACGAAAGGATTGCGAAGACAAAATATTAAGCTCAGTAACGAATTTTGTATAAGAAAAATCACTTTTTTTGTCAATATATTTATATGTGAACAGCGTTTTTTTATCACATTTGAAAATTAATATAAAAGTAAACCGACTGACCGACTGATAATAAATCATTTCTAAGAATTTCTCTGCCAGGCTACAAATTTTATCAGAATCGAAACGCTATCAGATGACAAGATCAGCAACAAACAAAGAAGTTGTTAGTTATTTACATGTAGGCATGTGTATTTTTATTTATTTTCGAAGACGATTCAATAAATAAGAGAAATAGGGTTGTCGTTATTTATTCCCAAGTTTTATTCCATTGCGGAAATTTGCTCTGAAAACTCAGGAAGTTTTCATAATTTGCTTGTTTTTAATTTAAAGTTACTTAATGAATAATTAAACACACTAAATTATTTGAAATAAATGTCAGACTGAAAACTTTAAATTTCAACCTTCAACATACACTTTTTTGCAAAAATGCCGAAGCACCATGAAGGAAGTGGTTGATTTTTATGAATTTTTATGAAACTGAATATGCATATAGCTCATACAAAGATAATAAAATTATTAAAAAATCAAGGTCATAGCACCTGTTCACGGCTCACAATCACCCACTGAGTGTTCAAATTAGTAGTTGATCGAACCGGCGCTGGCGGCAATGCATGCTTGAATTCGTCGAGGCAAGGAGTAGTAGAGGTTCCTAATGTCATCCTGCAACACATTCTGCCAGGCATTTAACAGTTATCGCTACAGATCTGCGATATTTTGTGGTTCCCGAATCTGGCGGCCTACCATGTCCCAGACATGTTCGATTAGTGAAGGGTCTGGTGTTGCTGGCCAAGGAAGAGTACCAACTGCGCGGATGTGGCCTGGCATTATCTTGTTGGAAAATGGCCCCAGGATGACATGCCATGAAGGGTAATACAGCCGGCCGTAGGATGGTATCAACATATCGTTTAGCTGTCAAAGATGTGCGAATGATGACTAAAGATGACCTGCTGTCATAAGAATTGGCGCCCCACACAATCACACCAAGGGGTTGTGGCTGTATGCCTTTGTAAAACAAAGACTTATTGGGACCACTGGCCCCGTCTTCTCCAGACACGAACACGATGGTCATCTGCTTCAAGAGTGAAGCGAGATTCATCGCTGAACACTATACTATGCCAGTTTGATGAAATCCATGATGATCGGCTGCGACACCACTCCAGACGACTCCGCCGATGTTGTGGGGTCAAAGGCCTCTGTGAGAGTAAGCGCGCCTCAGACAAGCGCTGAAAGATGGTGGACGTGGCTGTAACGGGAGGTATAGACGTGGCTGTAACGCGTTGAATAGTCAACAATGATATCGTTGGGGCGGTTCGGGCCTGGCGAACAATCATTCTTTCTTGCCTTGCATTTGTGCTCCTCGGCCTTCCAAAGCCTTCATTTCGTCGGCAATTTCCTTGTAGCAACCATTGCTGCCAGTATCTTTGCACAGCTGCGTCTGTACGCTGCAAGTGGCGGCCTATTGCTTCGGTATGACCACCCAGCTTCACGCAACCCTACAATGCGACCACGTTTGAAATCGCTTAGTTGTCTGTAAAGTCTTCGATATCGTCGTAATGGCATTTTTAGTTGCTTCTTTACGGAATTACAATCGCAGCAACAAAAAAAGTTAAATTTTCCGCCTCTGTTATTGGTTTTATACTTTGCGAATTGCGCACTAGAAATGCGCGCTGTGATCGCAATTCCTGTTCATTTGCCTTGAAACTTTGATCATTTGCATTTTCAGTCAAGATGTTTTTACATACCAAATTTCGTTATGATCGCAAAAGACCTTCTTGGTGCTTCTATTTTTTTGCAAGAGAGTGTATATGAATTTTAAAGTGTAATCAATAAAAATGTCTTGCGGATACCAAACTTTAGTTTTCAGATAGAAAATAAAGTTGAATTTTTCCTCTTCGCAATATTGTTATTTTTTGTTTTATATGTTTCGATAAATATTTAGTAAGCAAAATTTAGACTTTATTAAAGTATTTTCTATTTTTTCAATAAAACGTTTAATTTTATTGAGAGTTGATCCGTCAAATGTTTTTATATCGTTCATTCGGGGCGAATGCAATCTGAGTTTGAGACCACGGTTATAGAATATACATTTTATAATCACTTTTACAGATAATTCGAAAATCAGTAAATTTAAAAATGTTATTTGCGGACGAATGATCTTTTGCTGCATAATACGGCGGTTAGCTAAAAATGCCCTAAAATAATGAATTTATTTATTACAGCTGTGATTACTAAACGGCGTTTCATCCATAAAAAATACGAAATTTGTCTTAATAAATGCTGGTAGCTGTCACTACGGCTGAAGATCGGTTAAAAAGTATGGGAGTCGGAATCATTGACACATATCATCGATCGCTTATATTATTGGATAGTATCTGCAATGAATAGCGACAACAATAATAATGGTTTTTCAGGTCTGGCGTTCCTACTAAAAATAAAAACTTATTATTCAGTTTTTGGCGGAAGAAAATACAGTAGAAGTCCAGAAATCACCAATGCTTGGGACCAGAGGTTGTGCGGATTTTAGGATTTTACGGATTTCCGGACAGAAAAGCCAAATCATAATATTCAGGCTAAAAGTGCAAAATAAATAAGGCATATTAGATACATTTACTTAAATTATTATGTACAATAATATACATTATTTTATTACATGCATTAAATTATATATATATATATATATTATTCATTTATATTAGTGATTACAGGAATATTTTAAAGCATTAAGGACATATACAATAGAGACGTGTAAAAATAAGGGATACTAATAAAGCATAAAATATTTCATTGTTTTTACTTCTTTCAAACATTTTTCTGATAGAGGTTTGTTTTAAAACCTTAGGTGCTTCAGAGTAAGCTTTTTTTTAATTCTACAGGGTCATAATCTCTTGCTCTGTGGCACAGCTCTGTTGTTCTAAATATTTTAGGTGTTTTTCACGATGTTCCAAACCCTCATTAAAACATATTTTCTCACTCCTATCAAATTCGTTATCTGTGTCGGAGTCGGAATCGTTTTCTTGCCGCGGGGAGTTCTAAACAAAGCCAATGATTTCATCATCGGTCATCTGATATGCCAGTGTTGGCTCTGAACACATCATCCATACTAAAAACCTCTTCTGGGCTAAGATCTTTTTTCTGCCACTATCACAGAATGATTATTATTCGGTAATTATGACGTCATTATTGGATAAATATTTTTTCTTCGGTGTTTCATTATCCATTCTGCGGTTTCTGGAACCTGTAAATTCAATGTTTATATTTTGAGAGGCAGTGCGGATTTCAGGAGTTGGCGGATTTCAGGTCGGCAGATTTTTGGTATTTGACTGTAGTAACACGGAATGTGTGCATTAATGATATCATATATCATTATAGCATATCGGAAGAACGCTGACTTTCTGACATTCAAAGCAGAATCATATATTCAGAATTCCAAACCATCTGGCAATAATTTCATTAATTTACAGTTTCATGGATGAAAACTGCTTTGCCATATTTTTCGAATTCGTTGAAACACAATTTTTATAGTCTTCTGAATTTCTCCGTATATGCTATGCATTCCTCCCAAAATATATTGACAGGATAAACGGTCTTTAATTATCGCTAGAGATAACGCCGAAAAAACTATAATCAATTCTAAAGTAAAGAACCCACTTAACATATGGACTGCGTTAGCTATTTTTACGCTTGTTTCATATTTTTGGAACCCTTCCAAGCAGCAGCGAAAAACGGGCGTTAAATTAAATACGGTTCATAAGTAATTCATGCCTCTAGTTGATAGGGCACGTGAAAGAATAATTTAAAAACCAAATCGCGGCACTCCTCTTAATAGAACGATTCAGAATTCCTAAATTAGAATTTAAAAAAATTCTCGAGTCTTTCTCTCTGAATAAGCAAACGTATAAACACCCGATGAAAAATCAGCCGAGGGTTTGAAGCTGGAGTTTTGAAGTCTTATAATATACAGGACAATGTTTAATTCCCGAAACGTGTAGAACTCAAAATGTCCGAACGACAGAGACGACATATATCCGACTATTTCAAAAATATTCGTAATTTGATGGTATTTTTTCTGTACACCAGGCACATATTTACTTTAAAGAAAGTAAGAGAATTTTCTTAATTGTCACGTATTTATTTCATTTCAACACCAGTTGAAACGATTTGGAAAAACTCCGTCAAAAAAGCATTTGTAACTTAAAACAAAAGTTAGTTAGTTATATGTGGCATTAGGAACATCTTTTATTAATTAAAATATTACTTCACATGCTCATAAAGTTAAAGAGCTGAGCGGATATATTATAAATTAAATGCCTTTATAGCAGTTAAATACATTAGAAGATGTTACACATATCTCCCACACGTGTCTATGCACGTATGGCTAGATCTCGTGCTTCTCCCCAGTCGTGCTTTATGTGGAGCGGATATACGAAATTATGACATTCCTCTCGTGTGTGCTTTTGAGACTAATAACCGAAAAACAGCATACCCAGCTAGCAAATCGAAGATGAGAAGGGGGCACTTACTTTTTCATGTTCTCATTAAAGGAAAAAGACTCCCCCTGGCGACCTGTTAAATGATACACATTTTTTGTCGCACTTTATTTAAAAACATTCCCTTGAATTATTCTAACTTAATTAAACGATCCCTCGAGGCAAGCTGAAAACGACATGAAATTTTCTTTTACGTTTTCATAAAGAATATAAAACTTTTCCAAATATTAAGCATGAGAACCGGAAGACGGTATTAAAAGTTAAATTTCGTTATTGGTCCAAAATCTTTTTTTTTTAAATTTGATATTGCCAAAACATGCATATTTTCCTCATTCAAAACACTTATATTGGAAGTCCATGACAAGCATAAAGGAGAGAGAATTGTTTAAAGATTTAACATAGATAAAACTCCGAACATGAAGTACTGTATTCTTCCCAGAAAATTGGCAGCGTGTCAGTAAAGGGCGTTCAGAAATCTGGTAAACCAATTCCATTGAAATGGGGAATGTCACGTTAGTTTATTAATAAAGGTTTTTATGGCCATCTATAAATGCAAAATTTTGAATTAAAATGTTAATCTCTTTTTACGATAAGCTACAAATATTCAAATGAAGAAAACTGGTGAAGATTTCCAGGGTTCGTACGGTCCTTAAGAGTCCTTAAAAGTCCTTAGGTTTTTTGGAATCGATTTTTGGTCCTTAAAAGTCCTTAATTTCGGCCAAAATCGGCAGAAGGTCCTTAATTTTAATCATCTGAAATTTCTATCTGTTTTTACGACTGCCAGTTTGAGTGTGAATCAGCATTTTGGAGGAATATTTTTGGCGATTCACTGACATATATGATTATCTTTTGAATGGGTGAATGGGTTCATATGTTATAACTTGTTCTTAGTATTTTTAATATAAATAGTGGGATATTCGAGTTTCGAAGCAAGAAGTGAAACATAAGCATTTCGAAATTCATTTTTTTTCTAATGAAGATCTCTTAAACAACTTTTCGCTTTTGGTGATGTGAATTTTTTTATTTAACGGTTCCAAATTTGGCGACATATCAACATTTTGGCGATTTTAAGATCAGTTTTTTTAGAAAAGTTTTAATTCCGAGAACTGGGAATTTTTCGATGATTTTTTTAGTACATTGTAACAGTAATAAATTCCATTAAAATAATGGTAATTTATTGAAATTATATTTAAAAAAAAACATTATAATAAAATATTTTTATTTTTCGCTGTCATATTATAAAGTTCCATTTTAACTTATTATACAATATTTTGAATCTGAGAAATAAACAAGGTATAATGCTATAAAACACAATTTACGAAACAGTTCTTACTAAACGCGAAATTAGCTATGTAATTAATAAAAAATGTTTTCTTTTTAATTTTTTCATAGTAAGAGTTTATCCCATGTAATTGTCTGAGAATATTCAGAAATCTCAGAATATGCATCAATTTTCTCTATAAAATTTATTTTACACTTTTCCTTTTTTTCAAAATATTTCTGGCTTTTGGCTATTACAGAATTGGTAGGGATAATTTTTCTTTAGGATTTTAGACACTGCAGCTTGGAAAGTTTAGAAGGATTTGAAGGCAAGATTTATAGACCCACGATTCTAGAAGATTCCAGTAATATGTGACAAAATTAAAAATGTCTCCATGGTATTAACACATAATGGATGTATTTTACAGAAAGTTTGTGATGAATTTCTTACTTTTTCGAGAACGCCTTGAAGAACAATGAAAACATAATATTTGAATGTTTTACTTCTGATACTAGAATCTTTTTCTTAACATGTTTATCTTCCCTTTATTTTCTCTACTTTTCATTGGACACAAGCATGGAAAATATCAGGAATGCTTCTAATCTTATCACATGGACAGGCTTTATAGAAATGTATTTTTTTATTAATAAAGAAATTGAAAACTGACAATTTAAAAGATTCATATAATATGCCTTAATGCATCATACAGAACTGGCGCTAGGCATATTTCCACCTGATGCAATCTCTGTGAATCTTAAATTCTGCTGCCTAGTGCCTTTCTAAATTCTGCTTCCAGTGCCTGCTCTGAATTCTAAAAGTTATGACATTTCTAGATTTTGTTGCTTAGTTTGTCACTAAATTCTAAAATTTCTGCCACATCAGCTCTATAACCAGCCCTTACCATATATATTTCATATTTCTTCTCAATTTTGATATTGCTAAAGAAATAAAATTAGCATCTTTTTCTATATGCGTTTTTTTTTTTTTAAATAACAGAAATCCTTAATTAAATCCAAAAATTCTAAAATAAAAAGGAAATGTGTTGAAGAAAGAGACTGAATAATGCATAAAGAAAATTATTCTTCAAAGATATGTACAATTATTATTATATAAATTACCCAGTTGTTTATGATTTCAGCCTTTAGTATAGTTTCTCATTTCTATTTCCTCATATGATAGAGTTAATGAGCCAGCTTAAATTAAAACTAAATTGTATAGTTTTTGACCACTAGTCCACATTTTTAGTTTGAATTTGACTGTTCTTGTTTAATTACATCACCACGAGCTGTAACTAATTTTGTTAGCATCACAACATGCCTTTATGTTCTAAGTTCTTTTTATATAAGAGGCTTATTTAAACCTGTGTCTGACACTGTAGTTACTATCAGACATAGCGATAATTTGCTTCGCGTCCGTCGGGAGGTTTTGGACTATTTAACTTTTACCAGCTCAAGTAAAGCCTCATAGCTATATTGTAGAGAGGTTGACAAGTTAGGAGATAAAGCACGCAGAAACTTGTGAGAACACTGATTTGCGTATTGAGACAATTTTCTGATTGTTAGAAAACATGCTTAAAGAGAAGGAAATTGATTTAAATTAGCCAAAATGTCTGGGAAGGCTTCAAATTAAAAAGACGCATAAATATTTTGTTGTTATAAAACATGAATGTTTTGTAGTTTTTAATGTGTAGTTATCCTAATATCGTTTAAGAATCAATATCATAAATTACATGTACTTTAAACTTTGAAATTTGGTTGGATTGTGATTTTAATAGGGCTTTTTTAACAAATATTATTAAAAAAATAAATAAAATTTCATATTGGCTATGTAAATCCATAATGACTAAGGTTATCTAACTATCTAATTTAATTATTTATAACTAACTGCTTACCCTTAAAAATTACCCCTGCATATTAAAGCGAGTTATTGCCTTTCATTAATCCTTACTGTGGCCACAAGATAAAACACAAAAATGTAAAAAATCACGTAAAACTTATTCTTTGCATCTAGTGAGACTGAAAACAATACAAAACAACTTACCACCTGTGGTGCTTTAGTGGTTTATTGGACCAACACGAAGCTACAACAGTAACTGTGACAAACAGAACCCAGCTAACTTTCAAATCTTGCCAACCGTGACTACATCAGGCCTTTTAGGTTAGTTCTAATCAGCAGGTCTTTCTCTAGGCAAGCAGCAGCAGTGACAGGGCGATCTTTTATGAATCATGCTGAGTATGATCTAATTTTAATCTATGCCGCTTGACATAAAATCTATTTGCTATTTACTAAACCTCTAGACTGAGCAAGTATGCGACAAAAATGAAGCATTAAAAAAATCATCATAAAACTGTTAGCAAAATATAAATAAAATGTCACTTATTTTCTTTCAAATATGTCCAACTATTATAAATGTGAAATATTTAATGCTGCTTGATACATTTTATAAAGTTGATTTTATTCGCAAACTTATTAATAATTTTGTTAATTAATTCATGTTTAATAATAATTCATCCTACTTACGGATCTATTTTCTTTTTAGGATGGTATTACAAAAATGAAGTTCAGGCATAGATAATATTTTAATTGAATTTATTCAGTTCCCATTTGTTCCTAGGTCCTTAATTTTTTTCATTAATGGTCCTTAAAAGTGCTTAAAAGTACTTAATTTCCATGCACAGAAATGTGTACGAACCCTGGATTTCGAGTTTTTTAAATATCACTTCCCCCACACACACACGATTCTCGGAATTCAAACAGCAACACTTCGAAAGGCGTGATAATGCATTGTAGTGTAACGTAAAAAATCTAACGATCCAAAACCATTTGACATGACTCCCATAAAAATGTTTTTAACTTCAAAAGATAAAAAATCTGATGTGTACGCCACATGACTTCCTTGTACAAAATATTAAATTCTACGCAATTTTCCTTCATTTCATTTAAACATATTGAATTAACAGTTAAAGCATTTTGAATTAAATGTACTTCGTCGATAACGCATAAACCACAACAGAATAAATGCACTCTTAAAGTTCACTATATTTATTTGCCATAGCCACACTTCGGAGCTAGGTTCACTTAACAGCCTTACATCTCATTCATTTTATAACTCAGAGTGAAAAGAAATAATAACATCCGAAGAATTACCACACGTTCTATTCAAATACTATGACAACTCTAAAGCGAATTGTGAAACAAATTAAACAAATAAAAAAAGAAAGTTTTTCACAGACGATTCAGCGCCGCTTACGTAATGCGCATGCGCTGCTAATTAATTCAGTTCTCACTTCGCGGTACTGCAACAATACATAAAATTTCAAAATATTTTCATTTAAAATTGAAAGATATAGAAAAACATAATACACGAAGTGCAGTTACAAAAAACAATTTTTTACAATTAAAATTACAATTTGTACGCAAAAACCAGCTAATAACTTAAATGGTAATTCCAGAATGAATCGAGCATAATTTAATTCGCAATACTAAAAGAAGACGTTACTTTGTTGTTGCGAAGCTTAGTTTCTCTTGGCAACAAATCCACTATTCCGCTAACCTTCAAATGAAAACAAATATGGCCGCTATCATAACCAAAAATTAGATTTAAAAAAACTTTTAAATTGTTGATAATTCCACAATTATGGCATGCAGGTTAAATAAAGGCATACAAATCTTAACCGAAAGATAAGAACAACATAATTCAATCATTTTTAAAGCAAAAAATGCACAATTTCCAAACTTATAAGAATATAGAAAATGAGCTCACTGAGCCAAGTAACAGAGTGGATATATATATATACACTCACGTTTGTGAAAATTGCAACACCAAGAAGGAATCGTCATAATTGAATGCAATTTAATACACAGTTGAGTGGTAGTGGTACAAATAAATGATTAAATGTTCAAAGCAAACAAACAAAAACAAGAGATCAGAATCAGTATTTTGTGTGGCCACCACGCGCCGCAATAAGTGCTGCTACACGACGTGGCATGGAGTCAAACAAAGTTTGAATGTCTGACTGAGGAAGAGCATTCCATATCGTTTGTACGCGTACCCAAAGTTCGTCTGCAGACGCAACAGGACGAGGATCACGAGCAAGACGCCGACCAATGACATCCCACACATGTTCAATTGGCGACATATCCGGGGAACACGCAGGCCAAGGAAGAAGCTGTACCTGCTGCGCTGCAAAGAAGGATTTAACAATCCGAGCAGTATGAGGGCGGGCATTGTCCTGTTGAAATACAGCGCCTGGCAAGCTTTGAAGGAAGGGAACAGCTTCGGGCTGTAGAACTTCACGGATATACCGGTTGCTGTTCAGATTGCCCACAATTCGTAGCAATTGAGATCGTCTATGATATGCTATGGCGCCCCAGACCATAACTCCGGGTGTTCGTCCACTGTGGCGTTCGATAATGCACTCCGGAAGGTGGCGTTCACCGGCATAGCGTCTGACACGAATGCGGCCATCATGGTACCACAAATTAAAGCGGGATTCGTCAGAAAACACGACATGCTGCCAATCAGCACGCCAGTCTCTATGCTGATTGGCCCATTGTAGCCGCAGGCGGCGATGGTCGTGCGTTAGGGGGATCCTGTATAAAGGAGTCCGTGCGCGCAGTCCACACTGCAGCAGACGTCTACGAATTGATGAAGCACACAATGAAACACCTGTAGCTATTGACCACAGTGCTGCCAATTGTCTAGAGGAAGCTGTACGGTCCGTCCGCGCCATGCGGACCAGGTGTCTATCATCGCGAGCTGACGTCACATTTCGGGGTCCACTCCCGGATTTCCGAGTTGTCCGACACTCGTCCGTCCACTGCTTCCAAACGCGCATCACTGTGCTGCTGTTACGCTGCACACGAGAGGCTACTGCACGATACGACAATCCAGCTTCACGAAGGCCGATGATTCTCCCTCGTTCAAACTCTGTAAGTTGTTCAAATCTCGCTCTCTTTCGTCGACGAGGCATAAGTACAGATTGAGTTAACGTTTACCACTAGCAGATAACCACCGATAACCATACACGCCTCGCTACAGCCGTCTATTTATTCGGATCCATCAGCCGTTCAGAGGGCGCTGCTCAGCATACGCATGCGCTACGGATTTGCAATTCTAATCATTTGCATATCATGCGCTACTTTGCATTTCCTGAAAATTTCAGCTCACTCGCGTAAGTCCTTCATGGTGTTGCAATTTTCACAAACGTGAGTATATTTATATACTTTTTGTGCGGCCGATTGCAACCAAAATGCGACGTGCACATCTACATGTTATAGCAGTCCTGTATACAAAATTTCATCGTCCTGGGGCTAGTCGTTTTTGAGTTATGAGAAATACAAACATACATACTCACAGACGCTACGAAAAAAAATCTCTTCAGAATCCATTTTAAATCAGTTTTATAATTTTTTTTTTGGGGGGAAAGACTTCTTTATTCTGTCCTTACGTTTAGATATTACACAAAAACGTCGTTAAATTGCATTCGATAGCGGTCAAAATGGATATTTTCGTTGAAATATGGTACCGGAAATTTTTCGCGATTCCAATACTGCCTTTTTACTTCGTACAAGGAAGTAAAAAGAAGCAACTCTCTGATTAGTCACGTAAAAGTATGATGCTAGAAAAACATCTTTCTTTATATACAGAATAATGTTGCGTATTCATTTGTTTAATTATATTCGAAGATTGCCTGCCGAAGAGGAGAGAAGCAGATGACCTTCAAAATGAAGCTAGGTGGTATTAAAGATACACAAGAGGAAAAACTATGGAAACCAACCAAGTCGTTTGTTACCATATCATTACAACCAACTGCATGCGTTCCAACTCGATTTACAAATGTCTAGCGGTCTGACTCTTTGCATCGGTAACCTAATATTTTGCAAGTGATACCAAAAGTTATTAGTTAGGTATTTTATAAGTTATGTATATTTAAAATCATATTAATCAACATATGATTAAAAAAAAGAAAATCTGAAAGATTTCAGATTTTAAATTACGTCGAAAGGGGCGTTTTTTAAACATTTTGTATGTTACTTTTATTTATCGAATATCACGTTCTTCGCATTTAAACCATAAAATTCAGTTCAAGAACCATATCGCAAAATAATTTTAAGATGAGCTACCTTTAGAATTTCCTACACACAGTCTCACGCGCCGCAGATAAAAACGTTTTTTTCTGTACAACGTTGCCATGGCCCGCTTCGAAATCCTCGAGTTTGTGAATCAAAAATTCGTTAAAGTTTTACAAAATATGAAACCGTTAATAAAACAAATTCCAAATTTCAAATTTGGGCTTCCGGATGCCTATATTCGCAGCAGGATGACGGCATTCAAAATTCGATGGCTTTAGGTACCGTCGTTTTATCACGATGCGAGAAACATACATACATTTATGCAGATTCTTCATTATTTAATTTCTTTAAATATAATACAGGGCTGCAATATTTTGTGGCAATAGTTTGAAAAGTGATAGAGACTTTTAATGTTTCCGACGCAAAATCGCAAACTAAAACAATGGTCCTTAAGGGACAAAGCCCCTTTGGACTAAAAAAAATTAAATTATTAAGAAGTGCGTCTGTTTCTTTCAGACCGCTCAGTTTGTTAAGCAATACAATTAAAATCTGAAAGTGAAGTTGGAAGTATCGTATATTATCAAATTGGAAAATAGACATTGGGGAGGGGGGCCAACATGCACAATAAATTCGAATAATGGCAGTGGCTGTTAATTTATGCAGATGATAATCGTGTTGTAACGCATTCCAGACATTTTGAACAAAATCTGCTACAGACATTTCGATTATCAATATTTGCATCCCCATTAAAAAAAATCTGTCGTGAACAATATATGACTTCTTTGTATGGTTTATTATATTATACACATTTTTGCTGCATTTCATTTAAACTTATTTCCTCGAATTCCATTAAAGATATACTTCTCATTCAATCAATTCATTTCTCACTTATCAGCAAGTCAAAAATACATAAAAACTCAAAACAACTTCATTAAAAATTGTAATATTCAGAAAATATAAAACACCAAATGCAGTTAAAAATAATTTTTTTTACAAGTAGCATTAAAGTTTCTACGCAAAAAACAAGCAATTCGGCCAGCGGGCAAGAAGACAGATATTTTGGTGCACAAAACTTAAAGTTTACTTTTGTTTCACTGAGCAGAAATACACTGAAATTGGTACAAAAAGTTACTTAATTCACTATTCCACCAATATTTAAAATGTAAACAAATGGCGACTTCGTTACTTAGTAGCACTTTATAAAGTTTTTAATTTTTGATAATTCTACAACTATTGCATGCAGATGAATTTAAGGCACAAAAACAATCACAATAATAAAAGAAGACGTTACTTTGTTACTTAATTCACTATTCCATCAATATTTCAAATGTAAACAAATGGCGGCTTCGTTACTTAGTAGCACTTTAAAAAGTTTTAAATTTTTGATAAGTCTACAACTATTGCATGCAGATGAATTTAAGGCACAAAAACAATCGCAATAATAAAAGAAGACGTTATTGTTGTTGAAAAACATAGTTTCTGTGCAACAAATCCACTATTCTGCTAAGTATCAAATGTAAACAAATAGGTCTGCTTTCATAACCCAAAATTAGGCTTAGCTGCATTTAAAACACTTTTAAATTGTTGATAATTCCAAAATTATTGCATGCAAGTTAACTAAAGGCATAAAATTGTAACCGAAATATAAGGACAGCATAGTTCAATCACTTTCAAAGACAAAAAATGAAGAATTTACCAATGTATAAGCATAAAAAAACCGAGCTGACCAAGCCAGGTCACAGAGTGGATACATATACTATATATGTGAAATAATAAAAACTAGCTTAGAAGTAAATGACGAGCAGGAATTTTGATGTCGTAGAATGCTGAGATGCCGATCCACACTGGATGGGAAATTCGGCAGTCGAGGCAGATTAAATTATTTTATTTTCAGTAAACATATTGGTGCTATAAACAACTCGGCACATTATTTGTGCTTATTTCAAGAGGTTTACATTTTTGATAACTTTACACCAAGAAGAAAGCAGTAGACAGCAATCGAGTTAGGCCGAAGAGTAGCGAACATGTGCATTACGTTTAGGGTGAAGTCTTAATTCAGACTGAGTTAGTTTTGGTTCTCAATGTATTTTTATCCGATAGTTTACTTCTGTAAAATTATCATTGGTTGCTTGATTTTTAGTTCCATTTACATCATCAGAATTATATAAAAGGTCATATGACATGGATTAATCTAGAAATGACGCAGTGCAGAGAGAGGTTACTATTTTTAGATTTCAGAAGGGAAATTTACGTTGCCAATTTAATCTTTTGCATATTCTTTACTTTCCTTACATA
>KK113430.1:403151-447367 GCA_000611955.2 Stegodyphus mimosarum
CGAATACACCTCGTATATATATATATATACTATAAATTATAAAAAGAAAACTCTCCATATTACATTTCCAAGCAACGGAAATTCAATTTAAAAACATTATTGAAAAGACGACTTATTACGACAACCCTTTTGCTTCCATCTCTTAATACGTACTTGCATTCCAGTGATTTGGTTTTAAAATTTCAAAGGCAAGTTGGTTAATTTTTTATTACTAGTTTGATTTTTAAATTTCTTCTTTACTGTTTTTAACTTTAATTTTTTTACTTTAATTTTATGGATTATTTCTTTTAATCTTCTTATGATTTTTTAAAATTAGTTCTTGAGTCTACTTTTGTTTTTACTTTTGTATTTAAAATGAAAAGGGAGTGTAGGGGATATGTCTTCTAAAGTAAGCATCTCGTTCAAATTAATTGTTTTGTTAGTGAAAAATTTTAATTTTAAAGATTATTTGCTTTTTAACAGGATTCTTTTGGTTTAGTGACTAATATCTTTATTTTGATTGAGTATCAATTAGATTTATGATTCAAATCTAGCAAATAATTTGATGCTTACTTGGAAGTAAGAGGAAACACTCTCTCTTATTTTAGTTACTGTTTATGGATAGTAGATTGGTTTATCCCCTTGATAAGTCGATTAATCCGCTATCAATAACAATAACTGGTTTTTCAATACTTAAAAAGTTTACTTTTGTTTCGGCATTTTTGCGATTTAGCTTTTCCTGAACTGTGTTTAAAGCAAGGAGGACTGAAAATTCCATAATTTTTTTTATACTGAAAAATACATTTTCAATGATGTTTTTAAATTGAATTTCCGTTGCTTGGAGATGTAATATGGAGAGTTTTCTTTTTATAATTTACAGTGAATTATTGCTTTGCAGCTTTAGCTCAAGTCAAAAAAAAAATTACAGAACAATTTAAAAAGAAAACATAATATAATCATGCCTAGTATTTTCGCCCATTAAACTGCCGAAAAATTATCAGTAAACACTGCGTCCGATTGCAATCAAAAAGGAAGGCGTACAACTACATATTATAGCAGTTCCGTAACAAGTTATTTTTTCGTTTACATAATTTCCCACACTTCACACATTTTTAACTAAAATAAACAACTCTTTACAATGTGGGTGCTAAAATTAAACATAATCTTGTTTTCAGTTGTTCTCTACTGTAATTTTATTTTCGGTTTCAGAGCTTCTTAGTTCGTTTAACTATTCTTAAGCTAAAATAAAACTCAGCCATTATTTTTAATCACTTTAAGTAATACAATTTATTATTTTCAATAGCATAGTTTTGCTTCTTTAAAAGAAGAAAAGTTAAATTACCACAACAAAATTTGAAAATGAATGCATAATTTTTATATTAACTGTATTGCTACTTTTATTATTAGCCCAAAGAAGTTTTGTCCCTGAAGGACTATTCTTTTCGTTTTGCAATTTTGAGTCGGAAACATTAAAAGTCTGAATCACTTTTCAGACTGTTGCCACAAAATATTGCTACCCTGTATTACATTTAAAGAAGTTAAATAATGAAGAATCTGCATAAACGTATTGTAATATTTTTTATTTAACAACTGATTATATTTTAACAATAACATTTTTAAATTTTTATTATTTAATATTGATACTGTAGTGGCAACGCCATACTTGTATCGTGCAACCGTTGCTGAGCAACTAGAGAAATGTTAGTTCTAAAAGTTTTACGAGTAGATGATGTATTAAAATTGATAGAGGAAGAAACTGAAATATAAAAGCTGGAGTGTAAAACTGTAACATTTAGAAATTGTATTTAAATTATTTATCTTCGTTAATTGAGAATAAAGTTTATGATTTACTAAGAAGTTCATCTGTTATTTCGATAAAAACTGCCAAATACGTTACAGTATGTATATTTCTCCAAATGGGATAAAACAACGGTTCCTAGAGCCATCCATAACATACGTTTCCACCCGAATGTGCGCATCTGGAAGCCCGAATTTGGAATTTGTTTTATTATCTATTTCCTATTTTGTAAACCTTTAACGAATTTTTGAGGAAAAAACTCAAACGATTTAAAAGCGAGCCATGAAAACACTACGAGAGAGGGGGAAACTTTTTATCTTCAGCACGCGGAACTGTGTATCGGAAATTCCAAAGATACACTCATTTTAAAATTATTTTGCTACTGCTGTTGAACTGAATTTTATGGTTCAAGTAAGAAGAACATGATATTTAATAAATAAAGGTAACACACAAAACGTTAAAAAACGCCCCTTTAAACGTAATTTAAAATGTGAAACCCTTAAGATTTTTTTAAATATTATTTGCAATTCATTAAAAAGGTGTTTTATAAGATCTTCATTTGAAAACACAAAATTATTAATATGTGCCTTTTTTCTGAATACATAAAGCTGTGAGTAAAGAGTGCTATGATTTGAAAGACAAGTGGAACTTTCAAATCATAACACTAACACTATGATTAAAGAGTGTTATGACATTTAATAAAATATGATCTTTATAAATGTAAGTCTGTTTGCATATTTTCATGTATGTATGAAATATATATAATAATTGAATTTAACAAATATTCTCTATTCGTAAAAAGCAAAGATAAATTTAAAGTTTAATTAATTTTAATTTCAAAAATAAAATAATTGCTGCGAACCAATTTACAATATCATTTAAATTCGAAGAGAACAGGTAAATTCAGTGTACGAATTTAAAGCCATGATAAAAATATGACAGAAATATAATATATATATATTCATAATGAAAGTAATTAAAAGTAAATTAATAAGCCCAGGACTTGCGCTAAACCTGCAAAGTAATAAAGCAATAACTCACTATATTAAATCTATATAAATCTATAGAAATCTATATTCACTATATAAATTCAATATATTATTAAATCTCCAAGCAACGGAAATTCAATTTAAAAAGATCATTGAAAAAGTATTTTTCAGAATTTAAAAAAAATTTTAGAATTTTCAGTCCTCCTTGCTTTAAACACAGTTAAGGAAAAACTAAAACGCAAAAAAGCCAAAATCAAAAGTAAACTTTTTAAGCATTGAAAAACCAGTTATTGTTATTGATAGCAGATTAATCGACTTATCAAGGGGATAAACCAATCTACCATCAACTAACAGTAACTAAAATAAGAGAGAGTGTTTCATCTTACTTCCAAGTAAGCGTCAAATTATTTGCTACATTCAAATCACTAATTGATACTCAATCAAAATAAAGATATTAGTCACTAAACCAAAAGAATCCTGTTAAAAAGCAAATAATATTTCAAATTAAGATTCTTCACTAAGAACACAATTAATCTGAACGAGATGCTTACTTTAGAAGACATATCCTCTACTCTCAGATTAATTGTGTTCTTAGTGAAACATTTTAATTTTAAAGATTGTTTGCTTTTTAACAGGATTCTTTTGGTTTAGTGACTTTTATCTTTTTGATTGTATCAATTAGATTTATATTTGAATCTAGCAAATAATTTCATGCTTACGTGGAGGTAAAATGAAACACTCTCTCTTATTTTAGTTATTGTGAATTGATGGTAGATTGGTTTATTCCTTTGATAAGTCGATTAATCTTCTATCAAAAACAATAACTGGTTTTTCAATACTTAAAAAGTTTACTTTTGATTTTGGCTTTTCTGCGTTTTAGTTTTTCCTTCACTGTGTTTAAAGCAAGGAGGACTGAAAATTCTAAAATTGTTTTTAAATTCTGAAAAATACCTTTTCAATGATGTTTTTAAATTGAATTTCCGTTGCTTGGCGATATAATATGGAGAGTTTTCTTTTTATAAAATATATATATATATGTAATTCTTTAAGTCTAATTTGTTTTTAATTCTAAGATCAAAATTAGCCTGTTTCGTGTAAGGGAAGTTTCCGATAGGCAAGAGTTTCTAAATTACTTTTATTTTTCTAAAAAATAATTTGATTTTCGACTTATTAACCTTTTATCAGTTTTACTAGTCTTTTTTAGTTGCTTAATTTCTTAAAATTCTAAGTAATTTAATTTCAATTTGAGTAATTCATATTTTATTTTAGTTTTGGTTATTTGATTTACTTTTGGTTATGAATTATTTACCCTTGCCTATATGGATGGTGAAACAAGAATTGAGTAATTCAAGAGTTAGGTTTGGTGGCAACTTCCCCTTACTAAGTCTGTGTCTCGCCTGCTCAACAATTATTCACTTATGCTAATTTTGGTCTTAGAATTAAAAAAAAAAATTGACTTAATTTTTAGGAATTACATATATTTTTTTCATATTTTTATGATGGTTTTAAATTCGTACACTTCATTTACCTATGCTCTTAAAATTTAAATGTACTATTTTCTAATGAAACAATTTTATATAATATTATATATATATATTTACATAAATAATATATATTTATATAAGGAGTTTTCTCCCTATGTAATTTTCATTATACACAATAACGCGAATTTACCACTTTCTCTCGGGAGAAAAAATATTAGGCACGGCTCTGTCTGCAACTATTGTAAGATGCAACTGAACATTCCTTTCGAGACAGCAAAGCTAACATTTTGTTCGGATTTCCTCTGTTCAACTCAATTTTCAAACTGTTCAGTGCTTTTAGCAGATGTAAACTGAAATCGAAAGAAGATGTAATGGCCTTTGCGAGTACAATAATTCACAAAATTTTAATAATTTTTTTAATAGTCCGTGTGACTTAGACTCCGAAAAGAATAAAATAATTAACAAAAGGCAACGCGCTGCGGGTATTTTAACAGAAACTCTCAAAATTTGTATGTTTTGTGAAGAAACTTAAAAAAAGATTTTAAATATTCCATCTTTCGAATCTAAAGAAATCGTCATATTTTAACTCAGAACTTCAGAAAGATTTGTTTTATTGATGCTCTATAGAAGCGTTCATTAAAAAATAACTGGATCGTTTTCCAGTATGCCATTCGGCGAATTCTGCCGGAATTTTGCGCAAGCTACGCTTTCTGGAAAACCCTGATAGCCTTTTTTCCATCCTGAAATCGATTTCTTCCGTGGTTGTCAAACCATTTAAAGACTGAATAAAAGTAGTAACCAACAAGGTACTGAAAATCCTTTGAGACGCAGCTATCGAGAAGCAAGGGGGTACGTAGAAAGACTGTATAAGTAAAACTGCCTGTAATAAAATAAACCTGACAGAAAATAGTGACTTTTGCCCTGCCCCGACAGCTATTATCAGCTGGCCGTAGAAATAACTCCCGTAAAACGAATTGCTTACCCTAATGAATAGCAATCTGAAATCGACTAAATTATTACACACATAATTTACTAGTTAAAACTTAAATTACTAATGGATAAAGAATCGTGTCTTTTCACAATTTCTGTTTCAAAATGCACTTTGTATTATTTCAAAAAACGCGAACCGCACTTAAGAAGCAAACTACTCCTGCGCCGCAGTTTATCCATGTCCGATATAGAACAATAAAATATTCAATATAGTGTTCATGTTGTCAATTATTAGTTATCGTACTAGAAAAAGCAAATATAATCCATTTGACACAACAGTTTTATCATATATTGCCTTTAGAGAATTAACCATCGTTTTTAATAGGCAATCCTGACATGCACTTCGTTTTATAATATTACTATGAAACAGCACATATTTTGGGTTAGAAATAAGTTAGGTCACGCTGTACCTTTTTCCAGGAAAATGACGAAAAATCATAAGCTCCATTTCACTTTCGCATTTTGAAGCGAAACATTTCTTACAATTGAAGACTTCCTTCATCATTTTAAAGGATTTTTATGGTCCTCTCTGCGTGAGACTTTGACAGCTACAGAAAGGACTCTTGACATTCTATTACTTAAAGAGAATAGTCAAAGTTAATTCTACATTATCCTATAGAAACATTACCCCCTTAGAAACATCTCGAAATTATGGCCTACCTTCTAAAAGACAGTTTATACATGACAGTCATCACAAGGTTCAATGAAATGAAACAAATTTCATGATTTTTTCTAGTGAATGACGGAGAAGAAGTTATGAACTTTTCTCATTTGATTCAAACAATTTTGGAACGGCACTCGTGGATAACGACTCGTATTACTTCGATGCAATGTCATCTTCTGACATCGCGCCATCCCTCATAGAGCCCTCACGAGTCACCTGAGCTATACCACCTCCAATTCATGTTCTAAATGTAGTAAAGCACATTTTACATTTTGTAATGGGTCTTTAAGTGAAAGATTTTGTATGCTATGGATATTTTAAAATACAAATTTAAAAATACCTTTGATTGAAAGAGAGGAAGAAAATGAACTTACCAGTATCCTTCCTGTGGTCGACTGGCCAGAGATGAGCTCCCCGGCCCAATCTTTAGCTTCGGTCATAAATCCTATTTCATTTCCACCGGCCGCCGCGCCCCCTTTACCGCTAGGATCCGTCGCTGCCTTGGCCACTTTCACCCCAGCTGCCCCGGCCGCCTTCTCCTTGTTCCGGCAACAGAGGAAGGCGAATGCCCGCCATATCAGGATGATGAAGAGTCCCGCCATGAATGTGAACACGCTCGACAGAAGGAAACACCACCATTTGCGCTCTTTCATGCATTCTTCGTGGGGGTCCAAGGGCATCGTCCCGTTGGCCGCCCCGTCGCCCCCATCTCCGCTGGTCACTGTCGTCTCCTCCATTGAAAACTCTCGCTAACTTCAGGAGAGAGACATCGGACAGCAATCGGATAGAGTTATCTGTCCGTCTTTTTTGGGCCTCGAAGCCAGAGCGTTATTGATTCAGTCCTTGAGAATAGTAATCTGTGCAATTTCTGCTGTTCCGAATCTTCATAGAGTTTCTGGTTGTTCTGCAAGACGTGTTCTTCGATTCGCCTTTCCTCTTCTACCTTTAGGCTGCAACATTCGTCCCTTGTATGCCGGGTGGCAGTCTCGAATAATATTTGTGACCTTATATTCTGCCCTTTGGGTTTGCTATTTGGTGAAGCGAGATCGAGAAAAAAATATCAAATCTTCCCTTTCCTTCTGTATTTGGTTCTATCTGCACTCGAAAAAACGTATCTTAATAAGCTTGTTTTAAAACAAATTCAGGTCCAAGTGACGTGATGTTAGTGGCCGAAATTTAATTATTGTCTTTCTCGCAAAGACTGAGTTCAATTAAATTACATTTCAGAATTATTATTATTAAATTTTCCTTAAGACTTAATTTTTGGCTTTTCTCTAAAACAAGTTGAGTGCAATGTTGAATTAACTATATTTTCTGTTTTGCTCAGATATCTATACCATTTTAAATTTCTTAACACTCAAACGGTTTCCTGAATTACGCCGATTAAAAATTTCTTTTCGTTTTCAATAATTCTTTTCACTTTTCTTCGAATCCTTAACGTTTTTCACCAAATGGGATACCACGACAGAAGTATGCTAAGCAGAACGTTCAACAATAGAGCTGCACTAATTGTATTTTTTAGTTAGTTTTACCTTAACCTGTAATGAATATTCCAAAGGGAAGATTTGAACAAAAAGTGAAATTACTTCCGAGATTCTCGCCTCCTTACTCCTAATCTACATTTCTCCGAAGGAATATAGTCTCCAAAAATAATAAGTGGAAACTGCTGTGTTTAGTCAGAACAAAAAAGTCTATGAGATCGTATTAAAAATATTTTTCAGTCAGAGCTATTGTCTGCTTTCACTTATATATCGCTGCTTTCACGTAGTGTTTCTTTTTCGTATGTATTGACACTTATACAAGTTTGGTTCAAAATACAGTGCAAAATAATGTTCAAATCTCAAAACTTCTCTTCTTAATTTTCACTAGACATGTTTTCGATATATTTCTTACCTAATTTACGGGGCAGTCCCTATCTTGCATGAGCACAGTACAAGAGAGAGGAGATCACTTATTAAATGTTTTGCAAATACTATTTTCTGCACAGCTAACATGTAGTCTGAAGTTTTACGGACGAAATAGTAACTTCGAATCGTAACATACAAACATTAAAAAAATAGTTTCATTTTACACCAGAGTTAGTAAATACCTAACACAGCAATACAACACTCAGTTAATTAGAAAAAGATTCTATACGAAACTCATACAATGTATAAAACGTGTAAAATTCTGTTATGTTTACGACAACTAACTCACAGTTTAAATTTATCGATTATTTATGCGATTCACTGAATAACGAAAAACACATTTTTAAACAGAGCGGCACGATTAATATTATTTTCAGTTCGAGTCTTATTTGGGCATGCACAGCACCGAATTTGTTTTACCCAAATCTCCGATATTTGGTCCATAATTTTCAGTGACAATTACTAGATTTCAAATATCAGTTTAAGGAGGCTTCTCTGTTGTATTACAAGAGATGTTTTTCAATCGTCGGTGCTTTTTTAGTTTCCTGAAAGAAGTCATTAGTAGAGACGTTTACTAAAGGCAAAACAGCGGAAAAATACTGTATATTCTCCGACGGTGACTGAGACACCGTTCTAAAATGGTTTTCTGAAAGTAGATTTATTATATCAGGTATCATAGATAGTTTTATATATATATATATTTATTGTAATACTGCGTGAGATTTGAATTTTTTTCTCAAAGGATATCGAAATTAATTCTCAGAAAATTTTACTCCGTAACAGCAAATAACTAACTCGATATCTTTTACTTTCCGTTCATAAGTCTTGACATTTTTCAATAAGGAATAAATAAATTAGTTTTAATCTTAAAGAAGTGTTTTTCGTCAAAAAATATATATATATATTTATTTAAATTAACAGAATAGTATTTTAAAATTACTGACTAACTTTAAGCATCAGATGTTCCACTATCATACCAAAAATGCGTAATAGTTAACAAAAAGTAAGTAAATTTCAAATTTGGAGCAAGCAGTAGAAAACAAAATAGTTAAACAGGATTTCAGCTAGAGCTTTAGTATGTAAAATAACTGTATACTGCTACTTACCACTTAGCTGGGTGTTCCGATGGTAATTTTATAGGATTCGCTGGGGGTGTCGGAGGAATGTACGTAATGAATGAGGATATTAAATTAGGTGATGAAAAATATCGAAAACATGCCTAGGTTGAACCTGCTAAATATCGACTAGTCGAAGAATTGTGCCTTCACATATGGAAATAATTATAAGGGAGAAATAATAGATCGGAACCTGAAAGTATTCGCACCGCCGGGGCCGACTACATAATGTTTCTTGGCATCATCCTGCGACAGCGGTTGCGCACGCGCAACACCTCTTCCAAAGATGGTGACGGTTTTGAAGATTTTTTTCCTTCCTCTACTTCGCTCTCGCAGACGAAAAGAATTTTGCGCAGCCACCTCCCGTTCGAGCGACAAATGGTGGTGTTTCCCTAGGTGTCTGCCGAAGTTTCTACACTGGGGGTTTCGGTCCTTTCCTCCGCTTACAATTGTGATGGTGGTGGAGGCTGTTGAAGGCGACGCGAGCAGTTAGTTTCGATAGCAACCGGTGCAGCCTTTTCGGGTTCCGCCGCCGTGCGGATGAGAAGCAGAAAGAGGAAGCTCCGCGAATCCCTGGAAAGGTGCTCTAGGGTTGCCGAGAAAAATGGGCTTTGTCGCCAAATTCTAGGCACTTTAATATTCGAAACAGAAGATGCTTAAAGGCAGATCTGTTGCATCCATAAAAATGCAGAAATGTCAATTCATTTCCTGCTGCAGTTTCTCTTAATTACTTAGTTTCTAAGCATTTCTTTATACTTACTGGAATGTAACCCTTTCAGACATTATTTTGAAAATTGATTGGAAAGAAATGAATGTACAGGTTAGATCGAAGACTGATAACAAAGTTATATAAAATATTATATGATAGTTGGAATGTATTTTACACTGAAAAATAAGTTTGAATTTTGATACGCTATATTTAACACTGAAGAATAAATTTTAACTAAATTTCGAAACAATGAGTTAATATCAAATTTGAAATAAAACAGGAATATTTTTTTATTTTTAACCCATATTTTAATTATTGGCACGCCTTAAGAATTTATCAAAGCAGCGATTACTTCTTAAAAGCCAAATTACGCATTTAAAGGTAATATACGATTTTAAAGGCAAACTTCTTTGCTGTATGAGATGAAACATGTCAATGTAAAGTTTAAAAGCGGGCAAAATTCAGTTGTACATTCCATGGATATTACGGTAAAATTATTCATATCGAATCAAACTACTAGAACTGTGCATGTTGAAGGAAATGGGATGACTCTTCCTCAAGGAGAAAAAAATTATTCTGCCACTTTTATAAGACAAAATATGTGTAATATAGATTTACTCCTGTTCGAAGATGACCTTTCTCTGACGTCTTCGAAGTACCAAACATTTCTCTGTAAAACCTATGCGAATTTATATTTGAATCTTGCTTATAGTTAAAAATGCGTCTTTCTCAAGTTTCGAAATCTGTACTAGAGATCGGCGTCCAAATCAATCGTCAATATTTCTCTGTTCACAGTTTTTCAGTCACTAAAAATAAATTCCATTCACCGTCGGTCATTTTGCAGTACCTTTATTTCCTCTTTTTTGCTGAATGGAGGATTTATGGATAAAACCACAAAAGAATCATTTTTTCAAATTATATGCAAAAAGATTTAAATATGTACTAAACTATATTTAAAATAATAAATTATTTTTAATCATGTATTGAAACTATTTAAAATTCAAATATTTGAAGTTGAAAGTGCGGAAATTAGTCTTCCTTTCACGAAGTGATAACAACCGAATTCTTAATGCTGAAAATCGTTTCATCCCCTTTTTCTTTAGTATTAAATGCATTTTTAGTTTACTTTTACTTCCATGCCTTCGTCTTAAATTCACTTACATTTCTGATTCTTATCTGTCTTTTACAAGAGCATAATAAGTTGTTAAAAATCTTTTCATCCACTTTTTCTTTAGTATTAAATGTATTTTTAGTTTACTTTTAATTCCATGCTTTCGTCTTAAATTCACTTACATTTCTAATTCTTATCTGTCTTTTACAAGAGCTTAATAAGTTGTTAAAAATCTTTCAATCCACTTTTTCTTTAGTATTAAATGTATTTTTAGTTTACTTTTACTTCCATGCTTTCGTCTTAAATTCACTTACATTTCTGATTCTTATCTGTCTTTTAAAAGAGCTTAATAAGTTGTTAAAAATCTTTTCATCCACTTTTCTTTAGTATTAAATGTATTTTTAGTTTACTTTTACTTCCATGCCTTCGTCTTAAATTCACTTACATTTCTAATTCTTATCTGTCTTTTACAAGAGCTTAATAACTTGTTAAAAATCTTTTAATCCACTTTTTCTTTAGTATTAAATGTATTTTTAGTTTACTTTTACTTCCATGCCTTCATCTTAAATTCCTTTACATTTCTGATTCTTATCTGTCTTTTAAAAAAGCTTAATAAGTTGGATTTATGATGCCTGACGGGTCTTCCTTCACACACACATCCCTCAAACGTTACCATAAATTTATCTTGCGAGTTATCACAAAAGTCTGAAACTTACTGCGGCAGAACAAACACGCAAGCAAATGAAATTTTAATTTACCTCACTACATGCGAGTTCTAAACTAAAGTAGTGTGAAATAAAAACTCAGGAAATAGCTGAAATTGCAGTACAATTAGATATAATGTTAAGTGTTTCTACCCTTGAGGTCGGAATTAAAACTCGTTTACCACCGTAGTAATATATCTCACTTTATAAGGAGATAGAAACAAAGCCAAACATCTTTCTACTGCAAGTAGTCCGAAATTTTTTTTCTTCGCAAAGCGAATTGTTTGTTAATGAAGTAATTAGACGAATAAAATATAGTATGAAAACTTCATAATCTAGTATATCATCTGAAAGTAGTATTTGCCATTAAAATCTTTCAAAAATTAAAATAATTTTATATAAAAATATGAAATCTCATACAAATATTTCGTTTCACTTTTTAAATAGTAATAATATCTAGTGTTGTCATCCCATAAACTAATTGTTTACTAGTAGAGTAACTTTAAAATTCAGTACTAAACTAATTCCAAATTGAACAGTCTCGACGTTTTTCTGTTTCCTTTGGAATGTAAAAAATATCAAACTACTTTAAAACTTTTGTGCCACTTGAAAGAAAAAGTTTAAAACATAATTTAAAAAATCCGTAAGCTTTCAGATTTTATATTACGTCCAAACAGGCGTTTTGTGTTCATTTACAAACATATACGTTTCGAGAATATGTGGGCTAAGGCCTCTTTGTGTTAATGATATTTTAAAACACCATATCTTTAGAATTTCCGATAGTCTCGCGTGCTTTAGATAAAAATGATTCGTTCCGTACAGCGTTATTGTTCGCTTTGAAATCGTTAAATTTTTTAATCAAATATTCCTTAAATTTTTTCAAAATATGAAGTAGGTAACAAACAATTCAAAATTCGAGCTACCGAGTGTCCATATCGGGTGGAGGACTACGTTATTTAAATTTTGATGGTTCTAGGTACCATTGCATTTTTACTGTGCAAGAAACGGACATACATTCATGCATATTCAACATTATTTAATTTCATTAAATATAACTCAGGGCGATATTATTTGATGGAACCAATCTGAAAAGTGATTCGACGCAAAATGCCGTTTCGAAATAAAGGTCCCTTCTGGGCTAAAAATGAAGAAATGTATAACTTAAGATAGACACGTTTCAATATAAATTTTCAATATAAATTTTCACACTCTTCAAATATAAATTTTCATCATAACCATTCTTTGTTATTTTCATACATAAAACAGTGAGTGATCATGTAGTATGCGATCTACCGCTTTTATTCAACTAGTTATTTCTTAGATGTCGCCACTAAAACTGTTTTTAAATTCGATTGGGAGAAAAAATGGAGAATAAAAGAAAGGATTAAAACAATAACTAATTTTATAGCCACCATTTAAACAAATAACTAATTAAAAGCGTTCGATCACATACTGCAGGATTACCATGCATGTGCATGTGTAATCAAGAAGCATAATTAAAATAATTGACTTAATGCTTTGTTCATCTAAGCAACTTTGTAATACTGAAAATAAACTAAATTTCTCCATCGGCTGGCAACATGTCTTACATCGGATCCGACAATTTCGAAAACGAAGGCAATATCTCTTCCATCTAACAAAAGCGTATTTTAGCTGAGCTCGTATGCTATTATTGCGTCGAATAAAGAAGAAACTTTTCTTGGAAAAAATAATAATAAAAAAAATAATTTCTTGGATAAATAATGTAAGGAGCAACTTTTTTCCTTCTGAATTAGTGGCCGAATGTCAGCTTTCCTTCATAAAGTATTACAGAAATTATAACGCCAGTCTAAGGTTGCTTCATCTTTTGTCAAACTATTTTACGTAGACATTTTCTGTGTACAATTTTCATTTCTAATTTAGAATTTAATATTTAGCATTTATGTATTGTATAAATGCATATTATTTGTTAATATTTAGAGTTTCCTAAACGAATTATGATTCGAATTTAACTCCCTAGCTCCAAAAGCCCTCAGCTTAAATTCGTTACAAGCTAATTTGCATTCTATTGAGAAATACGAAACGAAGAAGTTAATGTAAAGATCAAAATCATAATAAGTAGTTAGTTTAACAGAAAAACCTCCCATTGTAATAGCTAGATAATTATTAGTGAAACAATAAGAATCGCATAATAATTATTGAACATTGTTTGTAATAATGTTGTAAAATACACTCATGTCCATAAATTAAGGAAAATGCAAAATCAGGCAAAGGAAGAGTTAGAAGCAAAACAAATGTGACTTATTTGTAAAGCTTATTTATTAAACAAAAGGTAAAGCGCAAAAAAAGATGCTATATGTTTGATATTATTAAAAAAATAGCGATTTTTTCTCCCTGGAGCAAATTACAAAAAAAAAACCTATTCACAAAAAAACAATATTACACGGTTGGCAGGATTGTTAATACACTGTATGTCTCCCAGACGATGCAATACAGTCCGTACAACGCCTAGGCATGCTGAGTATCAAATTATCGATCTGATCTTAGGGGATATTACCCCACTCAAAAGGCAATGCTGTCCAAAGTTCCGGTAGACATGTAGGAGGAGGCTGACGGGCTGCAACTCGTCGGCCAAGCATGTCCCACACGTGCTCTACTGGATTCCAGTCCGGTGAGAATGCTGGCCAATCGATACGGGTGATATCCTCCGATTGAAGGCATTCGCTTACGATGTTTGCACGGTGAGGACGGGCGTTGTCATCCATAAACACAAATTGTGCGTCCATGGCGCCCCGAAACAAACCTACATGTTGTTCCAGAATGACGTCCCGATAGATTTTGCTTGTCACGGTTCCAATTTGAACATGCAGGTCAGTTCTGGAACCCAGAATAATTCCACCCCAAACGAGCACTCGTGCATCACCGTAACGGTGTCGTTCAATGATGTTTTCTCGGTGATAACGGGTATCTGGAGCTCGCCACATGAAAGTCAGGCTAGAATCAGACTGCGAGCT
Source organism: Stegodyphus mimosarum (assembly GCA_000611955.2). NCBI lineage: Eukaryota > Metazoa > Arthropoda > Arachnida > Araneae > Eresidae > Stegodyphus > Stegodyphus mimosarum. The sequence continues at coordinate 417,595 of KK113430.1, forward strand.
AAACCTGGACTCGTCGGAAAACATTACACTAGCCCACTGTTGCGGTGTCCACAATGCATGCTCTCTACTCCAGGCTAACCGCAGGCAACAGTGAGTTGCAGTAAGTGGAACGCATCTGACAGGTCTACGAGCATATAGACCCATCTGCCCTAAGCGTCTGTACACGGTCTGCCTTGAAATTGTCGTACCAGTGGCTGAAGAGAGCTGACGAGACAGGTCTGAGGCTGTGCTCCGCCTGTTTCTTTGACTGCCAAATACCGGTCCTCATTCGGCGTTGTAACTCTGGGGCGACCAGTGCTGTAACGTGTACTCACATTACCATCATCTCGGAATCGTTGCCAAAGCCTGGAGATGACACTCTGGGCAAGTTCGTCTGATAGTTCCAGTTGGGTACGCCCACATTCCAGACGGCCGATAATTCTACCACGTAAAAAATCATCCCAATGCGACCTTTGTGTCATAACTATTCGGTTATTGCACTGAAATGGTTAGAAAGCGCCTGCGAACAATTTTACTTCTTTGCCTGTATTCCTTATGTATAACTCTCTTACACTCTCGTCATTGTGACGTACCATCGGTGTCATCTGGTTACTTCCTGATATTTGTATATGATTCTTGAAGATGTGTGTAGTGATTTTACAGGAGATATATTTAATTTAGAGTTCGAATTCCGCGTGACTCCGAATTATCCTTAATTTATAGACATGAGTGTAAATGTAATATACTGTCTGTCGTCCAACCTTTGATGCAATTGGATATTCTGAGAGATTCATTTCTCTCGCTCCGCCCTGCTTAGATAACTGAAATAGCAGTCAAAATTTCCTTTTGTGTAAAAATAATACGTATCCGAATTTTCTTTCGCACGGTAGATATGTTTTCAAGTAACTGCACAATAAACGGACCACGCCTAAAAACAATTAGAGTATTGGTTTTAGAGGTGAAAAACTTAATACAATATACACCGTTTTTCCGAAGGTTAAACGCGTTAAATATTATTTTATTAAATATTTATCGTAACAAAATTGATTATTAAAAAGAATATCCAATAATTCTTACTGTTTATTAAAATATTTAAATGCTTCGAACTTTAAACATGCAACGAATTACCCGAAAACTTTGAGTGGGAATTTTCGTCGCTCCCTATGACCTCTTTATTATGAATGAAATAAGTTTTGCTTATTATTTTTAATCCAAATTAAACTACTACTACTGTGTTTCATTTCTAATTTACACTTTTATTCCTAAATGCTCTTCAATTAGCTTTTAAAGTCTTGGTAAAGACGAGGAAGAATTTATATCTATTTTGTAAGAAAAAGCAACTGCTATCTCAATAATAATGTACCTGAGTAGTTTCAGTTTGTATGTTTTCTCAAAATAGTGTAAAATACAGTTTAAGAGAATGCGATCTGAACCGTGTTAGATCAAAGGAAGTCTGGTAGAAAGAGAACTCTATCTTTTTCTTTCCTAAATCATGTTAAATGTAAATCGTGTAAATTCCGAGTCGAAGCAGAGTTCGGTATACATGTTGTATATCTTGCTTTCTGCTTTGCATAATTCTGAAAGGAAACGACAACCATCTTGCTCATTTCGTATCCTTAGCTCTTGCTGAGAGAGGGTCGGATCAACAATTAAAAGCATCGCATATAAGATCGCCAAATTGAAAGCATCTCTACGCCAAGCTCATCGATTTCATTCTAACCACGGTCACCCCTTTCACGGCGCAAGACTGCGATGGCGGCTATCGATTCATCGGCCATGAATGACACCTGGTGGCGGAAAGGAGCAGCAATCAACTGCATCGATGGCTCCCCACAAGAAAGTTCCCGGATTCTACGCCTCCAGTGACGTCACCCCGGTATACATCCGATGGCACAGAAGGTTCCAAAGCTCTGTATGGTGTAAGGTAAACTCCTGGAGAATCAGCATTTTCAAGGACATTATATTTGTAAACATGTTCAGCTCCCTAGGAAATCGATTTTTCAGATTCACGCTATTTCGCAATGTAAACGCCTTTCTTAACTTGTAGGGCTGGCGTTGAAACTCACTCGAAGAAAGAACATAGAACGCAACCCAAAAACCCATCATTCATGACATCCCATGGAAATCATTTAACTCATCTTTGTTGTCATCTTAGACTGCAAAGAACACGTATTGTTCAAAAATCCTATAATATATAAATGCTATGAACGAGTATCTGATGAGAATAAGTATTCTTAGAAATAGAATGAATAAACCGTGCTATATAATGAACTGTTATTATATTATCTCCGTATGAGTTGCTGCATCATTTTTACATAATTACGAAAAGTAATTATACAAAAAAGATGCAGCTAGTGAAATCTTTACAAACAATTCACTAGACAGTTTATAAAATTTCATATACTAGTTCTTGACACTGCAACAAAAGCTTTCCTCCGCATAATTCCGACAATAACTGATTCGAATCTATTCTTAGCTTGTACTGTATATAACAGGAAGAAAACTAAAGACATTTAACAAGACTAGTCTTTTATTATACAGAGGCTGTTCTCACATTATTTAGACGATGTATATTATATTCACAAAACTAAATTACATACAATCTGCATGAATGTATGCACGATTCTCGCACTGAGTAAAACGACGGTACCTAGATCCTTCAAATTTTGAATAACGTAGTCCTCCACCGGAATATGAGTACCTGAAAGCCCGAATTTTGAATTTCGAATTTTATATTTCATATTTTGTAAACCTTTAACGAATTTTTAACAAATTCAAATATTTCAAAATGACCAGTGGCAACAGTGTACGGAATAAAACATTTTTTATCCCTCAGACTGTGTATCGATAATCCGAAAGGCATGCTGTTTTTAAATGTTTTGTGAGTTTTGTTTTTCAATTTCACGCGGCGTAAGCGCGAAGATTGCGATGCCTAAGATCATAGAGCGTACCATTGCCCATACAATTAGGGAAGTACCGATTGACCAATTGGCAGAATGTAACGGTATTGATTTGTCTTTTGATTTAACTTCCTGAGAAGCTGATATATGAATTTACGCACTTCTCGAGAAATTAACACTTTATTTCCTAACTTAAAACTTTATTTTATATTTTAATAAGACATCTAAGTAACATAATTCAAATTTACTTTAGTTTATTATATATATCTAAATGATAACTTTTAAGGACATCTGCTGCATTGTTTTAAATAATATATTTCTGAGATCCTATGAAACTGTTCGTTAATAATGCATCTACAACCAAAGATCCGCAAAGTATAATATCTTTAATCTCTTTAATTATTAGAAAATATTTAATTAATTTTTCAAATTAAATCATTCTATAATTTCTTATTAAAGCGGGAACTTTAAAAGCAATAAAGCATTTCTTGATATTTTAAATCTTCGTTTAAAATTCATTAATACAGTAGAAGTCCAGAAATCCGCAATGCTTGGGACCAGAGGTTGTGCGGATTTTAGGATTTTGCAGATTTCGGGACAGAAAAGTCAAATCATATTATTAAACTAAATGTGCAAAATAAATAAGGCATATTAGATACATTGACTTGAATTATTATGTACAATAATAGACATTATTACATTATTTTATAAATGCATTAAATTATATAAATATATTCATTTATATTAGTGATTACAGCAATATTTTAAAGGACAGGTATAATAGAAATGTGTAAAAATAAGGGATACTAATAAAGCATAAAATTTTTTTTTTACTTGTTTCAAACATTTTTCTGATAGAGGTTTGTTTTAAAACTTTAGGTGCTCTAGAGTAAGCTTTTTTTTGTAAATTTTACATGGTCATAATCTCATGGTCTGTGACACAGCTCTGTTGTTCTAAATATTTTAGGTATTTTTCATCATGTTCCAAACCCTCATCAAAAGATATTTTCTCACTCCTATCAAATTCGTTATCTGTGTCGGAGTCGGAAACGTTTTCTTGCCGCGGGGAGTTCTAAACAAAGCCAATGATTTCATCATCGGTTATTTGATATGCCAGTGTTGGCTCTGAACACATCATCCATACTAAAAACCTCTTCTGGGCTAAGATCTTTTTTCTGCCACTATCACAGAATCATTATTATTCGGTAATTATGACGTCATTATTGGATAAAAATTTTTTCTTCGGTGTTTCATTCTCCATTCTGTGGTTTCTGGAACCTATAAATTGAATGTTTATATTTTGAGAGGCAATGCGGATTTCAGGAGTTGGCGGATTTCAGGAGTTGGCGGATTTCAGGTCGGCGGATTTTCGGTACTCGACTGTATATTAACTATTCCACAAACCTTAGAATACATTTGACTTGTGGTATGGACGTTATAAGGTATTTCTCCCGCCTTCTTCGCATGCCTTCGTGGCCATATCAGCCCGCTCGACGCGTAACCGAGAGGTCCATGGTTCGATTCCCGCCGAAGGCGTTGCTCATTTTTCATCATTTCTTCTGCTTTTCAAAAAAAACTAACGTCTCTACACTGGTACCCGAACTAGAAATGGTGGTGGATGATGATTCTCCACCACCAAGATTTGGCGAAGATTAAAAATCGCATCACAAAGGCTCTTCAATAAAATATCTTTTTAAATCGTGTTCGTTTATTCTTTCAGTTTTTTTAATACAAAATGCGCAATAACTGTTCGCGTTTTATAATTTAATATTGAGGTTAAGTATTCTATACTTAATAAATGATTTTATAGTACAGAAATATTATCCTTTTATAGCACATAATTACTCAAATAAATCCTTTTATAGTACAGAAAGCAAATGACTTCAGGTTTTCAACAGAAAAACACTAATTTAATTGGAGTCAGTGGATTTTTTTTAGCGAAACGGGTATGTAAGCAAAATTTCTTAATTCTTCAAACAAATTGTCTTGGCACTCAGTTTACAAATTTCTAAGTGAAAGAATGTCAGAACTCCTCACTCAAATAGTGAAAAGAATATTCGTGAATTTAAAGAATGAAAGACTGCCGTATCAGCGCACAGATAAAAACAGTCTGTCTCTGGCATATAAGTAAAAGTGGTACATGCTTAAAAGTTATGAAAATAGATTATTAATGCCTTCCTATAAAAAAATTCTAAGAAGCTAAACCTTAAATTTCCAATCAGAGATGAAATGACTTTTTTACCATTTCTACTTACAAAAATATACTTGACGAAAGATACATGTATCTAATATTTTGTCATAATTTCTGTATCATAGTAAATCACTTCCCTTTAACGGACTGCAGATGTTAGTTATAGTAATAAGATATGATTGATTTCACAACAAAATTTTATAAGGTATATCTCCCACATTCTTAGCGTGCCTTCGTGGTTTAATGGCCAGCACTCTGAGCCGGTATTTCAGAGGTCCGTGTTTCGATCCCCGGCGAAGGCCTTGCATATTTTTCATCTCTCTTGTTCCAAACAAATACCTAATGCCTCTACAATTTAATTCTGGAAAGCATGTTTGAGATTTTTTTTAATACACAATGTAAGTGTACTGTGCCCAAATAACACTGGAGTGCATACGATTTTAGTTACGTATTTCAAAAATCATTAAATATCCTCCTCCAGTGCCATTGTCATTCATCTTTCATTTCAAAATATTAACAATAAATTTCATTTCTGTACACATATTTCAAGTCAATCGTATCAGTTACAGTTTTTTTTCATCTATTAACCTCTCAAACTGATTGACACACTTCCATGGGCATTGACACACTTCCATATCAAACTGATTGACATACTTCCATATCAAACTGATTGACATACTTCCATATCAAACTCATTGACATACTTCCATGGGCAATGTTCTGTACTGTTATATGATGTTGCAACTTAAGTAATATAGAATAATGGGTATGACGTAACACGCATGAACAGTACATACTAATTTTATATTTGCACTCTCCTACATTGCAACTCCCTACACCCCCTTTTACTCTCCTACATCCCCTTTTAAAGCGCGACTCGGGCCCCTGATTCCCAGTCGCGCTTTAAAAGGGGGAGTATATAAGGTATTTCTCCCGCCTTCTTCTCATGCCTTTGTACTTTGTAGTGTAGTGGTCAGCACACTGGACGCGTGACCGAGAGGTCCGTGGTTCGACTCCCGGCGAAGGCGTTGCTCATTTTTCATGCATCCTGCTTCTAAAATACCTAATGTCTCTACAACGTATTGAACTCAACTTTAAGAAATGTGTAACTGTTATAATTTACAGTTTATCTTGTAGTTAACTGATCTCGAACCGTTTACTTTCAAGTGTTTAAAAAGCGTTTTGGAAAATGTTATTATGAGTGTGAACGTCACGCGTCATTTTATCAAAAATTAAAAGCACTGTCTTGAAACTGAAGCAAAATTTCAGAAATATTCGATACTTTTATATTTAAGAAGATTTCGTAGTGTTTGAACCCAAAATACGATTTTCTTGAAATTGAAACAATGATGTCAGAATTAATCCCTCCGAGCCTTCCTTCAGTATCCGAGTTGTTTCTTCTACCCATTTATACCACTTTAATAGTTCAATTCTTTACGCACCGGGATTCTGTGCTAGCTCGGTTAATGCACTCATCATTTATTCCATCTTATCGCTGCAGCACCCATTCTCCCATCCCGCTGTTCTGCAGATAACTAGCAGGGCCTTTGCCGAACGCCCAAAAACGATCGTTGGCGCGTCGATCTCAAATCGATTTCGCATAAAGCCGTCGAAATCGATACGTGGCTCACTTCTCAGTTCTTTCAAGCTTTCTGCGGTCAGAACATTTTTATCAGAAGCGTTCCCGGTAGATCACTTGGTAGCGAACTGGTTATTCCCGTTTTCAGAATTCTTCTCCGCTTTATCTTCCTCTCGAAAGGAAGACAATTTTCTTTTTTCATCCCCATCGATTATTGTTTCCTGACTTTTTACTTCCTTGTACGAAGTAAAAAGGAAGTATTGTAATCGCGAAAAATTTCGGGTACCATATTTCAACGAAAATATCTATTTTGACCGCTCTCGAATGCAATTGAACGACGTTTTTGAGTGACATCCGTACGTAAGGACGGAATAAAGAACTCTTTTCACCCCAAATAATTATAAAACTCATTTAAAATGGATTCTGAAGAGATAATTTTGTAGCGTCTCTGCGTACGTACGTACGTATGTATGTATGTATGTATGTATCTCGCATAACTCAAAAACGAGTAGCCTCAGAACGCTGAAATTTTGTCTATAGGACTGCTATAATATGTAGATGTGCACCTCGCATTTTGGCTGCAATCGGCCGCACCAAAAGTATATGAATATATGTATATATATATCCACTCTGTTACTCTGCTCAGTGAGCTCAGTTTCTTTATCCTTATAAGTTTGCAAATTGTACGTCTTTTGCTTTAAAGATGATGTTGTTCTTATCTTTCGGTTAAGATTTTTATGCTTTTAGTTAACCTGCATGCAATAATTGTGGAATTATAAAAAATTTTAAAGTGCGGCTAAGCCTAATTTTTGGTTATGATAGCCAGAGCCGTGCCAAGATATTTTTTCACCTGAGGCTAAAAAGGTAAGTGCGCGCCCCTATATGTATATATATATATACACAGTCCAGTCACATTAATGTGACCACCACGTACTTTCCATGTCAGAGTTAAATAACCAATCACAGAAGGCAGGTGCAGCACGGTGCAGTTGAGCGTATATAAAGGGTGTGTGAGGGCTTCGGAAAACATTTCAATCGTTGGCGTAATGCAGAAACGAAGCGATTTATCCGACTTCCAAAAGGGCATGATCATTGGCTTTCGGGCCAAGGGTGGAAGCATTTCCGAAACGGCTGAGTTTGTGAACTGTTCGCGTGCCGCCGTGGTAAAAGTGTACCGTGCATGGCAAAATGGGACTGTCCAAAATCAGCGACGTGGCAAATGTGGTGCACCACGGGCCATAGATGACAGAGGCGAACGACGGTTGCGGAGATGCGTTCGGGCAGATAGACGGGCTACCGTTGAGCAACTGACCACCAAAATGAACCGAGGGGCTACCAAAAGTGTCTCCCAAAGTACTATTCAGCGAACATTGCTGCGTCTGGGCCTCCGAAGCAGACGCCTGGTTCGTGCACCTATGCTGACTGCTGTTCATCGACGGCGAAGGCTAGAATTTGCACGCCAGTACAGCAGCTGGACGTCCACTGAGTGGCGACAGGTTGCGTTTTCGGATGAATCGCGTTTTATGCTCCATCGGACAGATGGACGTTGGCGTATAAGGCGTGAAACCTCTGAAAGGAACCACCCTGCAACCATTGCCGGAACGGTCCAAGCTGGAGGCGGGAGCATTATGGTCTGGGGAATGTTTTCCTGGCATTCTCTAGGTTCACTGATCATTGTGGAAGGCACAATGGATCAATACAAGTACGCATCTGTCCTTGCGGACCATGTTCACCCCTACATGCGCATTGTTTTTCCTCAGGATGATGGCATCTTCCAGCAGGACAATGCGAGGTGCCATACAGCTGCCAGTGTACGTGCGTGGTTCGAAGAGCACCAGGATGAGTTTACCGTCCTCCCCTGGCCAGCAAACTCACCTGACTTAAACCCAATCGAGCATCTGTGGGACCATCTCGATCGAGTTGTTCGCGCCATGGATCCTCAACCGCGTAATCTAGCGCAGCTGGCCACGGCATTAGAGTCGGCATGGCTCAACATCCCAGAGAACACCTTCAGGGACCTATGTGACTCTCTTCCTGCACGTCTCGCAGCAGTCCGCTCTGCGAAAGGTGGTTATTCTGGCTTTTGACAGATGGTCACATTAATGTGACTGGACTGTGTATATATATATCAAAATAGCTATATTTGCATTAAACAAAAGTAACTGTATTAAATCAAAATATCATAATTTTTAAAGTATTTTAACCATAGCTTTATGATAATTCAGGAAATAATATAGCATGTATTCAGAAAAATGATATAGCCAATTATTTATAACTTTCAAACGAAAATGTTAAAAAAATTCTTTTTTGATAAATAAGAAATAACATTGAAATACATTTTGCATTAATTTCCAGGCTTTCTTGCAATTCTTCCTATTGCTTTATTCATTTAAGTTAGCTTAGAGCTTATTCCGAAGCTTATTTCCGCTAATAATAACCGGCAAATTTAAAAACATAAAGTAATTTTCGAAATCGCATAGCCAATTTGGCGCCCCTGAGGCACCTGAGGCAAGTGCCTCACTTACCTCACTCTTGTCCCGGCTCTGATGATAGCTTCCATATTTGTTTACATTCGAACCTTAACAGAATAGTAGATTTGTTGCTAATTTAGAGAACCTAAGCTTCGCAACAACAAAGTAGCGTCTTATTTTATTATTGCAAATTAAATTCTGCTTGATTTATTCTGGAATTGTCATTTAAGTTAGCTAGTTTTTGCGTAAAAATTGTTTATTTAATTGTTTTAACTGTACTTGGTGTTTCATGTTTTTCTACATCTTTCAATTTTTAATGAAAATACGTTGAATGTTTATGTATTTTTGCCTTACCGCGATGGGAGAACTGAATTAATGAGTAGCGCATGCGCATTAGGTAAGCGGCGCTGAATCGTCTGTAAAAAACTGCTTTTTTTATTTGTTTAATTTCTTTTATGCATCGTTTTAGATTTATTATAGCATTTTAATAGAACTTGTGGTAATTTTTCAAATGCTATAATTTATGTTCACTCTGAGTTATAGAATGAGTGAGATGTAACTCTGTTAAGTGAACCTAGCGCCGAAGTGTGGTTATGGTAACTAATTATAGTGAAAAGAGCGCATTTATTCTATTGTGGTTTATGTGCTATCGACGAAGCAAATTTAATTTGAATTCGGTAACTATTAATTCAATATGTTTAAATGAAATGCGGGAAAATTGCGTATAATTTAATATTCTGTACAAGGAGGGAATGGTGTGGTGTACACTTCAGATTTTTTTTCCTGAAATGATTAGGGTAAAATTTGGAACGAGAACTACCTGATCTATGCTTTGGGATCTAGACTTTGATGGACGTTTTTCAAAGGCATTTGCTAAAAACGTCTGTTTTGGACACCACGTGACTTCCTTGTACGGCATATTAATTATACACATTTTTGTTGCGCTTCATTTAAACTTATTTTCTCGAATTATTCTAACTTAATTAAGCGATCTTTCGAGGCAAGTTGAAATGACATAAAAAATTTATTTTAAGATTTTAAAATTATTATTCAGTTTTTGCCTTACGGGAATCAAACTTTTCCTAATTTTATTTTTAATAACGAATACGAATCTTTCGCGAATATATCGGAACCGGAAAATTTCATTAGATTTCGTTATCTGTCGAAAAGGAAAGTTTTTTTCAATTTGACATTGCCAAAACATGAACATTTTCGTCATTTAAAACATTTCTACAAATGGAAGTGTAAGACTACGACCAATGATACGAAAACAATGCCGGGTAAGAAATTTTAAGTTAGGTAAGGCGATGAGTATATATATGTCATAATTTAATGCGTAGAAGAAAACGTTGGAACCTTTAACGGCTTTCGATATTCGTCATGGCTGAGAAGCCAGTAGTGGCTGAACGTTAAAGGTACGATGACGCAGTTGACGCAAATGGAATTTGAAGAATTCCCAATCTTTAGTTTCACGCATATAAAACCATTTTAGTAGACATGTATCCAATCATAACGAAATACGATAACTTGTATGCACGTTTGTTTTTTAAAAGTAAGACCCAGGCATTTTTATCGAAGAAGAGCATAAGCGGCACGAAGTTGTTCGCAGGGTAGATGCTAGGGAAGTTAGGGAAAGAAAGATGACGTAATTACTTGAGAGCGGTATTTATGCCAAGTAGATGCGGAAAGTGCTCTAAGCTATTATTGGTTAATTTTAGGTTGTTATGTAAAAAGGAAAGATCTCGAATTTTGGCGAACAGATGAGTTAGATGAGTTTATGGGAAGAGCACCAAATCTAGAATAGTGAATTTTGAGGTCGCCAGTTATTTTTAAAGCAGCCATCGTATTTTTTATGCCTTACGTAAATACATATATATGAGGTCTCGATTATGACATTTAAAAACCCAATCAAAACTTAAAGCCTAATTATGACAATTTATTTTTCCCGATTTTGCCGTTTCCCACTTGGCTCCTTTCCTATCCTGCCTTTCCTTCTTCCCAGAGTTTTTCAAATCAAAATTTGTTGTATACGTCCTCCATAGCCCAGGAGATTAAGAGAGAGAAACTCTAACACCACACATTTGAAAATCTGTATTGAATACCAGATTCTCAATAAAAGAAAAACGTATTTTTGTTCTTTTGTCAGACATGAGTTTTCACACTATGTGTATTACTCCTTGCATCCTCTCTTTATTGAAGGTTCAAGGTCGTAAATCATGATGGGACATAAGAAAACCTGCAGGCTCTGTCCTTGATGCTTTTTCATGCCTTTCCTCATATCATAAACTTTCTCTTGCTGCTCTAATATTTTTTCTGCCACTCTGCTCTCCGAACTTTTCTTTTGAAGGGAGGATATGTAAAATATAACAAAATACGATGGCTGCTTTAAAAATCATTGGCGACCTCAAAATTAACTATTCTAGATTTGGTGCTCTCCCCCTAAATTGATCAGTTCTCCCAAATTCAAGATCCTTCCATGTTATGTAACATAGCTTGAAAAATGAAACTAAAACCCAAAATTAACCAATCATAGCTTAGAGTACTTTCCGCATCTACTCGGTATAAATACTCCTCGCAAGAAATTGCGTCATTCTTTGCCTAGCTCCTGCCCCGCCGTCAACTACACGCTTCTCTGCCTGTCTCTCTTCTTATTCTAAACTGACGTCGTATCCCCGTTAACCTGTGTATATCATTGTTTATGATCAAAACGTATATCGTCTATGAGGAATTATTCTAATGTGCCTAGAAATAGAGATGGTAATTGGCTGAACTTGGGTTTGGTATCAATATTTTCTTCCCGTTATTGCCCCTCTACCATCCCGACTACGCATTAAATTATGATATATATATGTAGAGAGAGAGAGTATATATATATATAGGGTATCATAAATTTTTATTTTAAAAGAAAATTATCCCAATATTAATCCGCGCAATATGCTGCTGAAAATTGATCAACTATAGGCAAAAAGTGAGAAATTTATAATCAAATTCACAAAGATAACAGTTCATCTTCCTATGTATTTTTGTAATTTTTGTATTTCCCATACCTGTAATTTTTTATGTGTACTTGTTATGTTACTTTTGGTTAAATGAGAATTGGTTAATATTTTTTACATATTTATAGGGAATTTTGGATTTTTGAATTTGGATCTAAATTTCTTACTTTTTGTCTGCAGGCCCGGTTCTACCAGCTACACTAAGAAAGATAATGCACAATTAGATGCAGTCCCACCAAAATTTCCACTCAATTTCAACGTTGTACGACTAATCGCTTTTGAATTATGCGACATACATAGATACATACATTGCATACATACATACATAGGAGCATCTCAAAAATTTCTCATTTCCACTTCTATCGAAATCATTTGCATAGCTTCTAGGGAGCGATAGGCCTCCTTTTCTTGAGTCCTGGTTTGGTCGTCAGTGCATCTAAATTGCAGCTGGAATGTCTCACGTTCCATTCCAAGCTAATTGTCTTTAGAAGATTCCTTGCCAAAATATCTAGTGTTTTTATCAACGCATTCTGGCATTTTAGTTTAGTCGTCGTCTCTTCGATTTGCCGAATGGAGCCCACACTCTTTTCCAGTCCCTCTTTAACTGGAAAAAGATTTAAGGAATTAAAATTAAATAACTGATTAAGACAAAATATACGAGGGCTGTGTACCTAAGGAAAGGAATATCTAGAGATCTTTCTAAGGGATAACGACTCTTATTATATTAAATAGGAAAAACAGAAAAACTTCAACAAACTTCCTTGCATGCAGCTCGTTTGTCGTGATCTGAAACCCCGCCGAAACTAATAAGTTAAGGCATTTTATTCACTCGATCCCTGGTGAGCAAAGAATTTACATATTCGACCCATCCGACCTTGTGGTGTAATGGTGAACGTATACAGGGTGTCCTTCTCGAGAGAAAACCCTGGAAAAGTGTCATAAAAGTCTTGTAACAAAAGGAAATGAAACTAAATTTTTACATGACATACCTTTATGTTTGAGAAATGAAAGTGCTTTAGAAGAGGTGCTGGAAATGACCTTCTCCCACCTGCATGCACAGTTCATCGCGGTGTTGCGTATATGTTACTCCCAGATTACACGTGGTGGGATGAGGAAGCGTGGCTTCTCTTGTCATTATACGTGAACTAACGAAACACTCGTTTATGGAGTAGCGACAACCAGTATGTAGCCGTCGAGGAACCCTTTCATTCACCGGAGATGGGTGTGTTTTGTATATTACCACATCGGAACATCATTGGGCCAGCTTTTTTACATTATTGTCACCAGTTAAGTGTTACCAGCGGTCATGAATTTTTCAATCAGTTGGATGATGAGGAGTGGCAATTGGCTTAGCAGCAAGAGAGGGAAACAAGCCACACATCTGTAGCGAATGTGAACGCGATGGAATCACTTTTCCAGACTTGATTTCCATCAGGTTTTTGCTACGAGGTCGTCTTAAAGGTTGCGGGGTTTTACTATTTAAATCTAAAGTTCTAACTTAGAACACCACGAACACTAACAAGCGAATAATTGCTTAAGCAGAGTTGCCAACTCTCCCGCTTTAGGCGGGAGACTCCCTATTTCTGACCGTTCTCTCGCCAACTTGATTTACAATATATTTCTCCCGACTTTCTCTTATTCTTAAAATTTCTCACGATTTTTATGTAGCTTGGCTTAATACTTCGTTATTTGCATCCTCAAAAAAGTGATTTGTGGTGTCTGAAAGCACCTGGTTTTTCTCTAGACTACATAGAAAACCAAAGTAGTTTCCCAGGTGAGAAATTATGGCGCGGTTCTGTTTTGTGAGTGAGAACATGTGTCCGAAAACGGCATGTTCCATTTCTCCAATGAGCATCGAGTGCCACTGCGTGTCATCTGGTACATATTAGCCAATGAGCACAAAGCAAGATCGAGGATGTTATTGCGTTCATCTTGTCGCTAACCTGCGTGAACATACGTGCTTTCGAGAAATAGTTTAAGAAATTAAGATATTTCGTATTAGTTATGTCTGCGAAAAAGGTAAAATACTCAAGTACTTTTCAAAAATCGTATACAGAGGACTTTTCTTCTAAGATTTCCTCAAAGAAATGTAATGCATTTGCCGTGTGTACCGTTTGTCATTGCAAATTTTCGATTTCGCACAGTGGAAGGGCCGATGTTCTAAAACATGTTTCTACAGGAAAACACAAGGACAATATGAGTTCTGTTAAAAAATATGAAAAGTTACTTTTTTCTATGGAAACAAAGGACCAAAAACTTATTAATGCAGGATGTACTGTTTGCATTTAAAAATTAGTAACTGAACTTTCAGATATTAATTAGTAAATAATTTAAAATTAATTCATTATTAAAAAATATTTTTTTATTATTTAAAAACCTTTTTGTCGTTGAAAATAAATATCCCGATTTCTAAAAAAGTTCTCCTAATTTTTGAGTGTCATAGGTTGGCAAGTATGCTTAAGTGTGTGAACAGAACACGTAAGACTTAAAGAGGGTTTATAACCCTTTATTTTTCAGTGTATTTACAATCAGTTCCTACTTGGAACTTACCACAAAGCCGCCACTCGAGCTTAAAATAATAATAATTTAAACTAAAACTAGCTTAACTAAGCTGTTTGAAAGGTAGAGCCGCTGCTATCAGAATCTTACTAGTTGGCCCCTAAGTATTAATTAAATCGGGGAAGCCAAGCAAGGGCCTAAGGTATGGCCGAGCGTAGTAACAGCTAAGAGAGGCGTCGCCAAAAGGCAAACGCGCGCTAGTCAGGAAATCAGACTCTCTCTCTTGAAGTCGATAAAGCCAAGACTTAAATAGAACTCATTCTCATTTGCATTTTCTGCGTTTCTTAATTCACATCTGGCAGGAAATTGTAAGCTGAAATAAGAATAAGATAGGAAAGATACAAAACTTAAAAAAAATGTTAATAAACTTAGGATAAACCTTGCAAAGTAATGCGTACAAGCACAAACCACGCACGTTGACGATTTGTGCCAGATTGTCCGTCGTGAAATGCAAGCAGTGACGCCCAATAATCTGGGAGCAACTTATGCGAACATAAGTTGTTTAACTTAACTGCATTTGTTTAACTGTGTGTGCAGGTAGGAAGAGATCACTTCCAGCACCTCTTCTAACGCACTTTCATTTTTCAAACATGAAGTACGTCGTGTAAAATATAGGTTTCGTTTCCCTTTGTTGTAAGATTTTTATCATACTTTTCCCGGAACCTCTTTAGAGTGAGACACCCTGTATATAACTAACAAATGGAAGGTATCAGGTTCGATTCCCGATAGGACAGAATTGAATTTTCAAGATCTTCATGCTCCGGAAAGGCGCTAACGACGCTATGGTAGAACCCAAATTGTTGTTAGGTGCTGCAACTACAGGGAAAGAATCTTAGGGGGTCTTGCATTTATGGTATGTTGTATTTCATGATCTAGTAACCTTCTAAAGGTCTTCTTTTTACGATTATTATGCACTCGCCTTCAAACGTTAAGCACAGACAGGAAAATGCTAATTTCCAGAAGCCAATCAGAATTGAAGAGGATACAATTCGCTGCAGAGGCAAAATAACTATTATAAAATTTTACTGTCAAAAACAAACTGCGAAACAAAGAAATGCTTTTAAAAACTTTCAATTATTTTTGAGTTGCCTTTTTAGTTTTATGAGTTAGCAATATCAGATATTTAAGAAAGATTTAAGAAGAGAAGCAAAATGTTTCTGTAACTTTATTAGTAAATATTTTGTATTTTTTTTAATATATAAAGAAGTTGTAATGGAAACTCTTCTTCTTCGAAGTGTTAAATCATATGCAAAAGTTTTCACGCGGCGAATCTTTCGCATAATTATTATTTTTTATAGTTAGCACAAAATTTAAAGAGAAGCTACACAGCTAGACTGTACTGCGGCTTTTACCGGGAATGACATACGAAATGTTTCATCTGCGCATTTTCTACGATAAAGAGATGTTATTTATTATTAAAAAATCTAATCCTTTCATTAAGGAGTACAATTCATTTTTGTGTGCGGCCGTCGACGCCTCATTGGTGCGGAGATGATGGAGCGTTGCTCAAAGTTTGGGTTCAACAAAAAACAGAAAAAAGAACCTCTCCAGAAAACGGAAGAAATCTTCGGAGAATGGACGGAGATCGATCTGATCAATCGTTCTTTGGAGAAGCCATCAATCCGCTCTCTCGTGACGTAACGGGGACTCCTCCCTGCAGGACATTCCCAGAACAGATCGAAGCACAGTGCGTCATTTTGGTCTTCTGCCTCTAGGGCTGTTATTCGATGACCCAGAAAAACAGAAAGAGAAACAGAATATTCCAAGTCAACCCTTTAGGGACGGAACGATTCTACAGTATTGGCTGAAAACTCGATGGAAAAAATTAACACGATGATCGAAAATTTACAATTTATTTCTTTATATATATAAGTCTTTACATAATTTGAAGGAGATCCTATTTTTATTTTCCTTTCAGTAATACGTAAGCATATTTTTCTCGCAATATACTATCTAATACAAGGCATTAGATTATTCATTCATGGGCATTAAGTTTTGAAGAAAACAGGGAGGGTTATAAATTAACTGTTTTCGTTTCAGGTCAAAGTTAAATCAAAATATAGAATGCGGCAGAATTCATACATATTTACATTATCATAATATAAGAGAATAACTGATTTTTATGTATTGCTCTGCATGTCACATAATAGTTATAGGAATGTCATTTATCAGTTGTTACACTTGTGTTGAAGATGATGAAGGTGTGACTGTTACTGGTAAACGCTATCCAAGGATACTACTACATGACTACTTTCTTCATTAATTAAGAATGGTGAGCATGGATATGAAAAATTTATTAGTATGGATACGGATCCTCCATTAAAATAGGATGAGCGCGACCTAGCATGCATGAATTTTTTGCAAATATTTTCACAAAGATTAATTTCCAACTATGGTGAAATCCCAGTCACCCTATCTTAGATGCGCTGATTTTTACTTCCTTGTACGAAGTAAAAAGGAAGTATTGTAATCGCGAAAAATTTCGAGTCTCGTATTTCAACGAAAATATCCATTTTGACCGCTATCGAATGTAATTTAACGATGTTTTCGCGTAATATCTAAACGTAAGTACAGAATAAAGGACTCTTTTTCCCCCAAAAAAATTACAAAACCGATTTAAAATGGATTTTGAAGAGTTTTTTTTTGTGGCGTCTATGCGAGCCACTCTGTTACTCGGCTCAGTGAGCTCAGTTTCTTTATTCTTTATTTGCTTATAAATTGTGAGTTTTTTGCTTTAAAAATGATTGAATTAAGTTGTTCTTATCTTTCGGTTAAGATTTTATGCTTTTAGTTAACCTGCATGCAATATCTGTGAAATTATCAACAATTTAAAAGTTTTTTTAAGTGCGGCTAAGCCTAATTTTTGGTTATGATAGCGCCCATATTTGTTTACATTTGAAGCTTAGCAGAATAGTGGATTTGTTGCCAGTCTAGAGAAACCAAACTTTGCAACAACAAAGTAACATCTTCTTTTATTATTAAGAATTAAATTATGCTTGACTCATTCTGGAAGGAGATACATTCCGGTGACGTCAGAGGTCACATGATGCAAGAACTGCTAATGTAAACAAATAAGCTTGTGCTGTGGTAGATGTGGTGAAAATTCGGATATTCGGCAACAGCATATTCCAACAAGCCACCAGAATATGAGATAGTATTGTCAGTTTAAGAATAATACTTGCCTATATAAAGGCGTTATCTTAGTTATCTTAGCGAACGTTCAGTAACTTTCCAAGAAGGAAATTTATGTTTCGCAAGATTTTATGGTAAATTTCAGATTGTTGTTATGGAATGTTCTTTGTGATACAATGTTTGATCTACCTTTTAAAGATAATGTAAAACTTCAAGTTTATGCGAATGATATTTTCATAATTGCTTCCGCTAGCGGTAGACATGCAATTGATTCAGATATTGACCATACTTTAGAATTGATTAATAATTTGTCTAAAAAAGTTAAATTGAAGTTTGATTACAATAAAAGTGCGATAATGGATATTGCTAAAAAAGGTAAAATGACCACTCTTCCGAGAGGTCGACTTGAAGGTCAGTCTTTAAAAAATATCCGAGAAATTAAATATCTCGAGGTTTTGATAGATGATCAAACGACATTTATTCCTCATCTCAAAATGATCAAGGTACAGTGCTCTGCAATTTTAAATAAGCTCTATGCAATTAAAGGGCTAACTAGTGAGATCATAAAGGATCTTTTATAAAAGAGGAATTGAAAGAACGATTTTGTACGCAAGCCCTGCTTGGTACAAAAATAATGCAAGAATCAATAATTCGTTGATTCAAATTCAAAGACTCGCGAATTACAGTATTAAAAGTATTTAAGTATTACAAAATGTTTTTGACAGTGTCCAATGCTTGTCTCTTTACGTTAAGTGGTTGTGACGCCTGTTTATTTGACAGCTCAGAAAGATTATTTATTATTTAATTTAAAATTTGGTCGAAGTTTAGATCAAACTTTTGACTTTTCAGTTAACATCTCAAATATTGAGACATTGAAATTAGAGAATGTTAAGCCTCCTGCCTTGTATGTTGGTTATACTTGGGACAAGAAGCTTCTTAAATGTGAAGGTGTCAGGACTGTGTGTTCTGTGCATTCTTTTGGCGAACATTGTCCTAACAGTGTCAAAGTCCTGATCTCGAACAAGGAGCTGAATGCAGCTATGTTCTATGTCAGTGGTAGAATAAATTCTAAGCTACAAAATTCTAAACACGTACGAAGGGTTTAAAATGACCCTTTTATTAAACTACTATTTACAGCCACTTCCCAACTCGGAAGGGATAACAGAAAATAATGACCGCACTTGGGTCTAAACTGAACAATCAAATAATTTAAAATAAAGTTGAGTAGAAAATTAAGTAGTCGTTGCTCTCAGAGCTATAAACGCGAGGTTGGCCTCTATTCTAAACTATCAATGGTGCGTAGCAAGATTTGGCTAATACTAACGCACTTAGATTACTTCAATAAGTATTAGAGAAACAGCGCTAAGGCTTAGAACTTAAATACTAGCTGGTCAGGCGGACGTCGAACAGAGCCGAAGCGATCTGAGACTAAAAGCTGTCTCACACCGAGAAGTTCCTCGCTAACCTTTAAATACAAAACTTGGCTCGACTTCAAATTAGCATAAAGCTGAATCGCGTGCTCATTCTAACGGGAAGTTGAAATAAGAGTTCACAGGAAAGAGAAATTAACGTAAAACTTTGTTAGTTTAAGCTAAAAACCTTACAAAGGTTGTGAAATTTTTACGGATGGCTCAAAGAGTGATGGAAGAGTAGGATATTCTTTTGTAGCATTCTCAAGTGGAGAATTGAGCATTATTAAAAGATTCCGATTAAGTGATAATTCAACACTATTTTAATCAGAAGTTCATGCAATTTTAAAATCCTTAGAAAGGATTTTAGTTAAAGATTCTAATGAAGATTTTAATTTATTTTCTGATAGCCAGAGTGCTGCTAAGAGTTACGTTAAACTAGTGTATAAGGCTCATTGTTTATTATTTGAGATATTGAAAAAAAAAGCACCAAAAACTTCAAATAGTTGAATTTATTCCTACTTCTTTTATTATGTTTCAAAATTTGTTAAAGAATAATATTTTGAAAGCATGGCAAAATTATTGGGATAATGATTCTAAGTGTAGCTATGCGCATAAATTTCTGAAAGAAGTGAAAATTAGAAGGTGTATAGGAAACAGGTATCTGACCCAGTTCCTTACTAATCATGCACATATTCCTGCGTATTACAACAGATTTAACATAAAATATATGAAATGTAAATGTGGGGAACAAGAAGCTGATGTCGAGCGTGTTTTTAGATGTGAAATGTTTAAAATTAAATGGTACAAGTATCTACCAAGATTGCGCTTTGAATCTGACATTGTCAGACTATTTAACGAAGAAAAAAAAAAAGTATCATTGAAATTATTGGGATCATTACAGAAACAGAAGAAGATATGTTTATACGTCCTCTGCAATAAAATTATTATATAAAATGAAATTATAACAATTATGTTCCAATAATCTTTTATGTAATTAATTTGATTTTGTGCTTATTGTATTTATTGTGATTATCCAAAGTTTGGATTAATTGTATTGTTTAAATTTCATAATTTATTGTAACCAAGATGATGGTAACTGAAGAAATTTGTATTTTAGTTTAAATAAAGATATTCGCTGCCGAGGTCAGTGAACCTTCTACTACGGTATGGTGGTTTTGTAATTATAATATTAAAAAGGTTCTAATAATCCCTGCATTTGTCGTAAGGTTGCAGGTTAAAAGATGTCTTACCACAGTCGCAATGCATTGCTATACATTATATATTAATAGTGCACTACTATAATAGTCGACGTAGGGACGATATACTTTTACATATAATAATAATATTTTCCAAACTCTACAGACATATTGCAAAGCAGTATCAATGCGCATTGTATAACATTTAACTATATGTATTATACATTAATAATTACATGCATACAAACATTATTTTAATACGTACATAACATAAAAGGTTCATTCGATATATTAATACATTATACATTAATAGTGCACTCGAAATATTAAAACATACAATAATAAAAGTTTCTAAACTCTACAGACATTTTAGGGAGCTATACCAGTGCGCATTATGCAAATTATAACTATATAAATTATACATTAATAACAAACACATACGCCTATTACATTGGTAGATACATAGCATAAAAGGTGCATTCGATATATCAATACATTATGTAATACATTACACATTAATAGTGCACTCGCTGTATTAATACATACAATAATAAAATTTGCTAAGCTCCACAGACATATTGCAGAGCAGTATCAGTGCACATTATGCATCTTATAACTATATACATTATACATTAATAATACACGCATACATACAATGCATTGATACATACATAGCATAAAAGGTGCATTCGATATACTAATCCATTGTACATAATAGTACATTATACATTAATAGTGTACTCGGTATATTAATACATACAAAGTTCAAAGACTCTGCAGACATATTGCAGAGCAATACCAGTGCAGATTGTGCAGCTTATTACTATATATTTTGTTATACATTATACAGTAATAATACATGCATACGTACATTACGTTAATACATACATAACTCGAATATGACAAAAGTACGGCTATCTGCCTAAGACGAGCGATGCCTTTGTGAAAAACTAAGGGAAACTGGCTTGTGCTATCGTAACACATGGCGAAAACCAACCATGCGGCTAGCCCGTTTACCTGGCTTCGAACCCGGTATGAACTACCAGCATTCAGATGTCTTTAACCACTCGCCCATTGGGGGGTCCATATTATATATACTATTTAAGAGTTTAAGGGCATTCTGTATACTGTTTGGAGGTGTATCGAGAAGTAAATTTAATATGGCTTGTAGCAATTATCCTCATAGCAGGTTAATAATTTACAAGATAATCTATATAATTTACAAGGCATAGTTAAAGATAGGATTATAACTCCGAATAGCTAGGAAAACTGGCACCACAGCTCTTCCGGATAACTTAAAATTTACCATAATCTCATTGCATTTTTTATGAATTATGTATGCATTTATTGCAGCGGAAGTCAGGCCATTTTATTATTTCGTTTATTTTATTTTATGCAACAATAAAGATTATTCGGTCCGGTCTTCGGATCCCGGTGAACGGTTTGGCTGAATGGACGTTTTCGTGGTTATTGCTTTGTGTCTGACCCAGTTCTCCTTGAAGTTCTCCAGGAAGACATCCCTCCTCTTAAACAGATAGCCCTCGCGTGCTTTGCTATAATCAGTAAATCAAACCAATCCAAACCGTACTTGTATAGATGGGGAAAATGCAGATCTGCGCACATCTTAAGCACCATTATTTTAGTTTATTTATTTAGATAGATTTTCTCACTTATATACACTGACTACCAATAAGTATTTGGACACCTATGCAAATGACGATATCTGCGGTCCTAAGGTACTCACGGACTCCACCGGTATATATCGTGTAGGAAACAGCATCGGCTTTAGTCGCACGCAAGATGCCTCGCAGTTCGGAGCTCTTTGATTTCGAGAAAGGTATAATTATCGGGTATCACAAATGTGGCCGATCCTTAAGGGACATGGCTAGCGATCTGAAGTACCCAAAATCGACAGTGGCCTATGTGATTAAGAAGTGGAAGGTGAGCGGTGATTATCGGAATGTGCCCCGAGTCGGCAGACCAACGAAATTGGCAGATAGAGACCGACGAGAGCTGCCCAGAGAAATTCGGAAGAAACGCACCCAATCGATGGCCCTCGTCCGCGAGGAGTTTCAACAGGCATCCGGGAGTATTGTTTCAATGAATACCATCCGCAAGGAAGCACATCTGCTTGGTTTTCATGGTCGTGCTGCAGCCCATAAGCCTTTGATCACAAAGTCCAACCGTGCTGGCTGCTCGGTTAATGTGGTGCAAAGCACATCGAAATTGGACCGTAGATCAGTGGAAATGGGTTCTTTGGAGTGACGAATCAAGGTTCACCCTTTACCGTTCGGACGGCTGGGTCTGGCGTGTAAGTGGAGAACGTCTCCTGCCAGAATGCGTTGTGCCAACAGTCAAGTTCGGCGGAGGTGGAATTATGGTCTGGGGGTGTTTCTCGTGGTATGGGCTGGGACCCTTGGTCCCCATTCATGGTAAGCTCAACTCCGATGCCTACTGCACTGTTTTGGATGACAATATGCTTCCTACGTTGTGGCAGTTTTACGGGTTGGACCAGGACGACAATGCCAGTTGTCATGTTTCAACGTTAACCAGGGTTTGGTATGGTGCCAATGGAGTTCATCGAATGGACTGGCCTGCCCAGAGTCCAGACGTGAACCCTATCGAGAACCTCTGGGACGAGTTGCATTGCGAAATTCAGGGGTGCACTACCCGTGCAAAATCGGTGAAGGAACTGCTATGTCTTATCCAAGCCGAGTGGGAGAAAATACCACTAGCTGTCATACAAAGACTTGTGGAAAGTATGCCCCGGAGGGTCCACGCTGTAATTACCTCTCGTGGAGGCTCTACCAACTATTGATTTTGAATAAAGTTAGTTTTTCTTTATTATCACAGGTGTCCAAATACTTATTGGTAGTCAGTGTATAAGTGGCAAATATATGTTTTGGTATTCTTATATTTTTAAAACTTTAATGTTCGATAACATCCTATCGCCCCTCACGACATTACTTCTTGTACCATGCTTCTTTAAGACAATTTTTATTATTCTTACATCTGAAAGAGTAATTGGGGCTTGGATGTGCCACTGGTATATTTTCATATCACATGGCAATATACCCTATTCTCGGATGAAGCTCAGACTTTACAAGATGGCATGAACAAATTGTAGAATCTCTATAAGACTGATAGTGTCTGTGGAACGTTTTCGTCCATTTTCTTCTACATTCTATCTTTTTAAAAAAATTTAGAATTCTTTTTTTTTTGTCACTTAACTTTTTATTAAATTTTTAGATTTTCACAGTTTTTCACAATTATACATTAAATTAATAAGTGAAATGAAATAAGATAATATAAATAAAGAGTTCAGTACATTTTTATGAATTCAATTGTTCTTTTAGCAATATATATTGCTGCGTGCGTACGGGTCCTCAATGGATTAAATGCACAACTCGATGAAAAGTTAATAAAATTTATTCTTATTCCAGGAGATAAATCAAAATGCTGAAAGTTCCTCAGAGATTTTCGTATAGTATCGCAATATCTTACAGTAGTTATATTTTAAACTGCTAAAAACGTTAAATAGAACTCAATTCAAAATACGGAGAAAGCTAATCCAATCTCACCGGAAATTCCCTACAATCAATAACAGCACTAAGTAAACAACTACAGTTCACTTAAAACGATTGAATTAAGATGTTTCCCTTCAGCTTTTATAACCTTTTTAATCAAGCACGAGAACTTTCTGGTACTTTCTCGATTTTTCTCGATAGCAAAAGAGTGCGATTACCAGATATCTATTTATTAAATGCTCAGGCTCCTGTAATTTTTATTTTTCGGCATAAATTTCTCTTAAAACTCGTCCCGCGCGGGATTACACGGGGAATTAAAACAATTTTAATTATAAATTGTGTTATTGATCGTGAAAGATAGGAAGCGATTTCCATTATCTATTATAATTATTAACACGGAATTATTAACAATGACCATGCAAAGCATATCTTCGATGCAAACTCTGCCAAGGCTGTGAAGATTCACATCTTCATTTCACAGAATTACCCATAAAATTTTACAGAATTGAATACCACACTTCTTAAAGTGCACTTGAGCATTTTTAGATATTTGGAAGCAGAAGATATCACTCGAATGAATTGACCAGTTCGCATACAAGCTTGAACCCGATTGATCATGTGTGGGATACCTTAGGCCACTAAATTGCAGAGCGCGAAATGCCTCCCCGAACCTACATCTGAAAAGCGTACTTGAAAAAGAGTGGCATGCAATTCTATAAAACTTGATCAACATGATTCCATCCTAAAGAATGAACCGCTTAATTAACCGTCTATGGAATGAAGATGTGAGATTGTTACACCTGTTGTTGGTTCCAAATAACTTAGCTATGTAGATACAGTATTAATAAGGTTCTGTGAGATAAATTACCATCACTAAAATATCTAACTGTCAAAAAACAGACACAATGAAAACATTTTAAGTTTATTCCACCTCACTATTCGTCAGTACTTAAATTCAAAAATGGCATCACGGATTTATCAGCCAACTTGGACCTGGTTTAAAACTTACCGCTTTCTTTCACAAAGAATATAAATGCAACAAAGTACATCGAAGTTGTCTACAGATTACGAAATTGCCTAGACCACTTTCACACCAATTTCAAATACAAACTTATCAAAACAAGCTTTAGCCCCAATCTAAAATATTCCCAGCAAGACCAGAATTACCATCGAAACAGTATGTGTTCTTCAGTCGGCAGGGCAGCCGAACGCAGGCCAATCTCTCACACTTCTATTCTTAATTTTTTTCTAATTTTCTGTTAAAACTGCTTGTCAGTCAAATCAACATAAATTTTGGAATGAGAGAATCTAGTGGCTAAAAGAAGCAAAATTAAATTAAATAGCATTTCTTTAGTAAAACTTAAAAATAAATGCCATACTCGCCTCTTCCAGAAGAACAGCTTCGAATAGAAGTTATTAAATATATTTTATGAAAAGCGACTAACTCTACTTTTCTAATACTTGAAGTCTCTACACTAACTTTGTTTTTTAATTTAAAATATTAATTAAAATCTCACACAATCTATTCTTCCTGTTGAACAAGAACGGTTTGTTTATTTATTGTAAAACACTCAAGGGTTATCTGCTTAAAGCTTCCTGGAAGGCCTACTAGGGATTCATATACCGTTACGTATGGAAAAAACCCATTAAAACGCTCATGGAGCCACCCCGTTCGACGGGGTTCTCTACCAATGAAAACCGGATTTTACAGTTCGGCTGCTGTAGGCGAACCCGGAAGGAAGAAAACATTTTTATAGTACTTGAGCATACTAAACACATTTATTTTGCTCCGAGACATTCATTTTATACACCCCTTTTATTTAATCCATACTGCTCAGTTAAAATCCTTCCTAATCTCTATCTACGGCCGTTATGTTTGTTCTGAAAACGGCATAATGTTATCTGCTGTCTTTTACGTAGCTTTATTCTACTCAGTTTCGCATATAGTGTTAGTAGTGTTACGGATTTTGTATTTACTTAGAATTGTAATTAAAATTATTTTTATTTCTTCCGTGCAATGCAGACGATTTTTGAAGAGAAAGCTGCAGTGTCTCACAAAAGCGATGGGACACTTATGCTTTACTAAAGGAAACTGTAATAAAATAAATTTTTAAAAACATGTAAAAATGTTTTGTGGGTGTGTTTCATACTTAAATGTAGTAACAATTATTACATAACATACATTTTCTCAAAATATTAAAATATTAATTTAATAAAAATACAATTGTTTAGAACGGAGCAAAAAATGGCTCACATAAGTGATGGGACACCATTAGACTATGCAACAAAAATCGTCTGAAGTAAGCAATAAAAATATTTTTTGGGGTTTTTATTTTTACTCAAAAGCAATTGGCAATAATTTATAAAATGATCTGCATTATTTCTGTCCAGTTTGTTTTGGAAATTTTGTGTTTTTTAGCTCTGTGCAACCAGGAATGCTAAACGAAAAGAAACGTTGCCTGAAATTCGAAAATTAGTTATTAATTTGCATATTGAACGTGGAAAATCTATTAAGAGAAACTGCTGAAACAGTTAACTTGAGTCATTCAACAGTTTTCAATATCATTAAACGATATAAAAAGAATCATATGATTCAGGATAAAGAAGACCTGGCCGACCATCAAAGCTATCCGATGGAATAAAGAGAATTATCGTTCGAAATATTAAACAAAAAATCCAAGAATGAGTGCTCCTAAAGTTGCTGCTGATTTACGAGCCTTATATGGAGTAATTGTTAATCCTGAGACTATTAGAAGAGTAACTCGATCTACTGGATATCACGGTAGAGCAGCCAGGAAAAAATTCTTCGTAAGTGAAAAGACTAGAAAACTCAGACTGGCTTTCGCAAAATGCAACATAAATAAGAATTCTGTTTACTGGAATGAAGTTATATTTGCTGATGAGATTAAATTTAATATATTTGATTCTGACGGTAGAATCTTGGTGTGGAGAAAACCCAGGGAAGAATTTCGCAAACAGAACTCGGTGCCAACAGTAAAACGTGGTGGAGGAGGAGTTATGGTTTGGGGGTGTACGTCGTCCGCTGGAGTCGGTAATCTTGTTTTTATTGACAGTATAATGGATTAGTACAAGTATATTGGCATATTAAATCAAAATTTGAAATCTTCAGCACGAAAATTGAACCTTCGTAACGATTTTAAATTCTACCAAGTCAATGACCTTAAGCACACTGCTTTGAACGTTAGACTCTGGCTGCTGTGTAACTATCCTGAAATAACAAAAACACCACCACAATCTCCAGACTTAAATCCCATAGAGAATATTTGGCAAGAATTGAAATCAAGAATTCGCAAACACACCATTTCTTCAAAACAACAATTAAAATCGGTGCTTCAAGAAGAATGGGGTAAAATCACTCCAGAAATCACAAAACAATTAGTCGAATCCATCCCAAGAAGATTAAATCATGTTTTAAAAGTAAAAGAAAATCCAACAAAATATTAAAACCTTTTAAAAAGTAACATTTTTTGATAAATATTTGATGGAAAAGTAGGTGTCCCATCACTTATGTGAGCCATTTTTTGCTCCGTCCTAAACAATTGTATTTTTATTAAATTAATATTTTAATATTTTGAGAAAATGTATGTTATGTAATGATTGTTACTACATTTAAGTATGAAACACACACACACAAAATTTTTATTTGTTTTTTTTAATTTATTTTACTACAGTTTCGTTTTGTAAAGCACAAGTGTCCCATCACTTTTGTGAGACACTGTACGTCGGAAAAGTAAAAATAAAAGAGCGTTTCCATTGAATATTTAATAAATAAATATCTCGTATTTACTGTTGCCATTCAGAAAAATCAAGAAAAAAATAGGTTATACCAGAATATTCCAGAGAATAATTAAAAAGCTTATAAAAGCCGAATTGGAACATCTCAGCTCAGTCGTAGCTGTTGTAAGCGAACGGTTTGTTTACTTAATGCTGTTATTGATTGTAGCGAATTCGCTGTGAGATTTAATTAGTTTCTCTATTTTGAACTGAGTTATGTTTAACGTTTGAGATATTGTGATATTGTGCGAATATCTCTGAGGAAATATTTCAGCATTTTGTTTCATTTAATGTGAAAAGAATAAATTTCGTTAACTTTTTAACGACTTGTGCGTTCAATCCATTACGAAACCGTACGCATGCAATTGGTCGCGTTGGTGTCAGAAGTGGGTTTCGAACCCACGCCCACAAAAGTGGGGAAGGAAGAAAGAAAAAGTAAAAAGAACAACAAAAAAAGAAAACAGCTATAACTTATACTACAATTTTCGTAAGGTAACTCTATAATTTGATATATAATTTAATTTCATTCTAATTTCAATGCGAAAGATATATTTAACTGAAGTGTAGCGAACTTTCTGTGCTTTCTGTGATGGGTGGCAGATATGGCAAAGAAAGTTTACAAATGAATTGATCTCGCATTTAAAAAGTGCCTCAGATCAGATTCCGTCGTCAACCGTATCCAGTAGATGGCAGCACTGAAAGGTCTGAAAATGTTAGAGAAAGTAATTTTGTGGTATGCCTTCATGCATTCGACGACAACAGTAGGATGAAGTGAGACGATTGGTGGCGCTGCGTATGAAAATGAAGTTTTTGGCAGGAATAATATTAATCTCGAGCTTTATATGCACCGGTAAGTTCTCAATATTCATCAAAAGTTTAAATTCAGAGTATATTTAAGATTTATCCTCTAAATTTATGTTTTGCTTTTGTATTCTGATTAAACTGAGGGAGTTTTTCTCGTCTCTCACGTTTGTGCCGGACTGAGCCTGGCCGCAACGGCACTGGTAACCATGGTTACCGAATTTCGCGTGAGGATAAAAAGCGTTCGTGTGTTTGAGAGTAGTAATCTCTTCTTAAATTTAATTTTAATTTTTAGCATTACCTTATAAAATGGAGTTCTAGTTTTCTAGTCGGGGGGAGAGGGTGACATAATAAATGAAATTCCTGCATATGGTAACGAGTTTTTTTTTCAGTTTGTTGGGTTTAGAAAATGTGGTCCTCTATGTTTAAATCTGCCATGCCTGTACCAAAAACTAGTTATTATTCATAGTATACGTGACAAAAGTTCACGAAAAGTCCGAGTGGCAGTCGATTTGTTCAGATTCGAATCGATCTAACCATTTAGTATTCAGCGATCTTTTCCCGTTAGCCTGACTAGTAGTGTGAAAGTGAGAGTTCACGGCCAGGAGGCGGATTGCGGATGAGCCCGGAAGCAGGTGAGGCGGTGCAAGTCGGGAGGCGGTGCAAGTTGGGAGGCGGATTGCGGATGAGCAAACTAACTGATAAGGAGGAGGGTTGTAGGAGTTTGAATTTAGCTGATAAGGTGTCCTCACACTTTGATAAGAGATTATCTTTTGTTGATTTTCCAGCGGTAATTTCTAATTTTAGGATTTTTTTTTTCCTTTGCATTTTTCTTCGTCTTTACTAGGCATATAATGGTTATTTCCTATGTTCTCTAAACGCCTGGAATTAAATGACTGGCAGGTAGATGTAAATTTTTAATTTTTCCCCATATTTCAAGAATTATAATGTCCTATGCACTCTTAGTTTTAACGTATGCCTTACGATTTTTTATTTCATTAGAGCATATTCATTTTCGTTTATCTTAATTACATTACTCATTTTACACAGGACGTTCTTCATATCGTTTAACCATATACTCATAATTTTATTTCACGTATTAAGTTTTAGGAGTGTAATTATTCAGATATACATTTTAATTTATCATATGATTTTAATTTTAGAACCAATTTTAACTTTTTTTCCTTCTTTCTAACCTTCGTAATGTTTAATGTACTACAATTTATAACTTATTT